>WNWK01003019.1:0-74211 GCA_009830355.1 Cherax destructor
TTATCTACCCTTATTCACCTAGGGAATCTGTGAAGGGCTCAAAACATTAAATCACCTTAGCCACTCATCCCCCAAAAAAGGCTGCAGTCAGATGATAACAATTTCCCACCTAGACAGCATACCACCTATATTCAGAACCTTAAAACTACTCACCATAAAAAATATTCATACCTATTCATGTGCCTTCTACATACATAAAACTCTACATGCTAATATCAACCCTGCGCTCAGAATTCTCCTCAACAACTTTAATAGGTCCCACGAACATGACACAAGACACAGATCACTATTTGACATACCCCGAGTCCATAATAATTAATGTAAAAATTCTATGCACATAAAGGGCCCCAGAATCTGGAATTCATTACCAGTAAATATTAAGTTAACCTTGTCGGAAAATCAATTCAAGACTCTTCTCAAAAATCACCTACTCACCCTATACTAAATACTCGTACTGTAACAAACTTTCAAACCCAATACTAGTATTATTTTACTTAAGATAATCTCAATTTGATATGTTCATCCTCCTTAACACTTGTTGCAATTTCGTATCATCATATTGTCATTTAAAATCTTATAGTATCATCATTTTCTTAATTTGAAATAAAATATATAACTAGAAGAAACTCTATAAATTTTTCTAGTATTGTTATTATACTAGTATAGCATCAACATACTGTAACTTGGAATAAAATATACAACTAGATTAAACTCAACCAATTTCTCTTGTATTGTCTTTTAATAGTATGTATAACCATATTATACAGTGGACCCTCGGTTAACGAATACCCCGGAAATCGTGCAATTATGTAAGTATAATTTTGTAAGTTCTTGTGGAAGTGTATTTGGGGGTCTGAAATAGACTAACCTACGTGAAATTTTTCCTTAAGGGAGTAAATTCGTTCGGTAATGGCACTTGAGCAGACTTCAGGAGTGAAGTTTTTACGAAACTCGGGGGTCCACTGTAATTTAAAATAATACAGAACTAGAATAAACTCAATCAATTTCTTTAGCATTAAGTACTTAGTGAATAAGTCTTTAGAATAAACTGCCCCTAATGCCATGGCATGCCAGTGGCTCTCCTTGCATTACAGTTTTATAATTGTAACTACCAATAACAGTGTACACTTGTAACATGCATCGAAATAAAAATATTATTATTATTATTATTATTATTGTTATCATTTACCTTGCTTATGGTGTAGATAAGTATGTATATGTACCCCAGGCCTGGGAGATTAGTACTAAAATAATGGTCAAAATCTTTCCATGGCACATTTAAATGTGGATTATTATTATTATTAGGTGAGGCACTTAAACCCATGTTGGTCGGTCAATAAATGGAGTTGTGGAGACTCAGTCCTCTGTTTTCTAGTTATTGACAGAATGTTCCAAGCCATCAACATTGCGAGAACCTCAAGTAGCCTGTCATCATACCTCTGGAGTGAAAGAGCCTGGAGTGAAAGAGGCATACTGGATATACACTCACCTGCCAGGACTGAGGCATTCATCTCTGTACCCTCTGGTCTATCCTAGTGGTATGGGATGTAGTAACTCAAATCCTGGACCATACGGCAAGAATGAGGTCATATCTCAGTGAAGCTGATAACCAGCTTGACACCCAAAATGTCAGAACTTTCACAGATTGGAATGGTCAGTCCAGAGTACAGTAGTGAGGGAACACAGTGTAAATATCAAGGAAGAGAAATCCCTATAACAAAATACCAGTGCACTAACCCAGGAGGAATAAGAATAGATAAAGTAAAGCATCCCAAGAGACCTAGACATGACAAAAAGAATCAAAGCCATTCAAGAGCAGAGGGTCAGAGGAGTGAGGAGGAGGAAGGGAGGAGCTACAACAGGTACAAATGAACCTATTATCATATAGAAAATAATTGTACAAAGGATGGTTATTCATCATACATGTTTGTAATTAAAAAATAAAACAATTGTTTTTTTAAATGTCTTTTGGACCTTGTTTCTTATGGTTATGGAAGCACCACCTCCTCTCTGTTGGATCACTTGCCTGCATACACTGCACTCTTTGAGTAAGGTTCAGGACTATTGGGGACAGAGACCAGAAAAATAGTTGGGTGGATAATGAGAACTTTTTAAATAGGAGAAGTACCACCAGTGATGGTACATTTCAAATAATCTTTGTTCTTATGACTTGAATATTGCTCTGTATTCACAGTGCCTTTAAAAGTAGGAGAGATTGAAGAGCTAGAAAATGTACAGAGGTTGTATACCACCCATATAGAATCAATAAAACATCTAAACTATTGGGGAACACTGAAATTGCTCTCTCTGACATGGAGAAAAGATACCAAACAATGTATAGTACATGAAAGATACTTGAGACCTAGGTCTCTAACCTGGACACTGCTGTAAGAGCTTACTGAAGTGAAAAATAAGGGATAAATTGTTGAATAAATCCAGTGAAATGCAGGTGGGGGGAGCCATGGGTAAAAGTAAAGTACACTGTCAACCCTTAGGTGGCCCAACGCTCTTCAACATATTACTAACAGACATCAAAAATATTACTAGAACAAAAACATACATTTTAAAGAAGCAGGTAGCTTCCTTCTACAAGTGCTTGGTCACCAGGTTGCGATGGTTACATAGGCTTTCATACTCTATTATTAACCCTTTGACTGTCGCAACCCTCAACCCTGAGTGCTCTCCTGTTGTCGCAAAATTTAAAAAAAATAAATAAATTATTTTTTCTTATGAAATGATAGAGAATCGTTTCCCGATGGTAAAGACACCAAAAGTTTGAAATTTGATTGAAAACTCACGGAATTACGCTCTCGCGAAGTTAGTGATCTCAGCAATATATACGCATCGGCAATTTCGCTGAATTTGAGCCCTATTTTCGGTAAATTCCATTGTTCCAGTTGACCAAACTCGTAGATATTTCTTTAGAACTCCATTTGTTCTATCGATTGAGTACAAGAAATCACCAATTTATCGATTTCAACTACCCAATAAAGTGATCAGAAATTGGCAATTTGGCCAATTTCATGGAAAATAAAAAAGTTGTCAATTTCAAAATAGGGTCCAGAATAAACAATGCAGACATTCCTGGCACTAAAATAAGATGTTATCTGTTCATTAGTCACGTCTTTAGGCCCTCTTATATTACTTTTGGTTTCTATTTTGATTTTTATTCACATAAAAATAGAAGATTTACCGTTATGCAGACTATTGCATTATTGTAAAAATGGTATAAATAATATCAGTGCACTTGTGAAAGAATATTAGACTCGCCAATTGATGTGTATTGGACGCGTGGCGGGATTTGTTTACTCTTGAACATTTGCAAAAATCGAACATTTCTCCTACGTTGAGCTCAATTTCAAGGTCGTTTTCATCATAAAACTAATCAAAATCATCATTATTTCTGTAGTATGTTGTCCATTCTATCAAATGAGACCATAAAAAAGAGAATACAACCATAAATACTATACGAAAATACACCTCAAAGTCGGCGTTTTAATCCAAAAAAATGGTCAGAGTTTTTTTCTCTCATTACATACTGCGTGCTGCAGGATTTTTTTTATACTGCGCACACTGACCACACAGACCCATTCTCTCATATGTGGGCCTACCAGCTTTCTCCCGTTTGATTTGAAGCCGCTAGAATTTAGGCGTATTGATACGTCCGAAACAGTGGCTCGTAAGACGTATATATACTACCGAAACAGTCAAAGGGTTAATATGAGGTAGTACAATTAATGATACAAACATACATTTTTAACTTTGTAATAATGGCTTAATAGTTAAGGGATAATCTGGAAGGACAGATAAAACTATGTATATGTTGGCACTCATTTATTGGACTCTTGTTGGATAGCACCGCCTGCAGAATTATAGGTTAATTAATATTGAATTATATTAATATTCTATTCATTTACTGTACAGTATTTCAGTTAGTTTCTTTTAGTATTCATTTTTACAGTTTTATGTAGTACATAGTTAGTGTATTTTTAATAAATTAGTATTGTCATTTGGCGTTATCCATGAAGGCAAAGAAGGGACTGTATGAGAGTATAGTGGTACCAACACTCTTTTATGGGTGTTAAGCATGGGTTGTAAATGCTGCAGCGAGGAGGAGGCTGGAGGCAGTGGAGATGTTGTGTCTAGGGGTAATGTGTGGTGTAAATATTATGCAGAGAATTCGTAGTGTGGAAATTAGCAGGTGGTGTGGAGTTACTAAAAGTATTAGTCAGAGGCCTGACTAATACTATAATATATATATGTGGCTATAGGAGGGTGGGTGCAGGAGGAAAGAGGAATGATTGGTGGAATGATGAAGTAAAGGGTGTGATAAAAGAGAAAAAAGTAGCTTATGAGAGGTTTTTACAAAACAGAAGTGTTGAAAGAAGAGCAGAGTACAGTGGACCCCCGAGTTTCGTAAAAACTTCACTCCTGAAGTCTGCTCAAGTGCCATTACCGAACGAATTTACTCCCTTAAGGAAAAATTTCACGTAGGTTAGTCTATTTCAGACCCCCAAAAATACACTTCCACAAGAACTTACAAAATTATACTTACATAATTGCACGATTTCCGGGGTATTCGTTAACCGAGCGTCCACTGTATATGGAAAGTAAAAGAAAGGTGAAGAGAGTGGTGAGAGAGTGCAAAAGGAGAGCAGATGAAAGAGTGGGAGAGGCACTGTCAAGAAATTTTGCGGAAAATAAGAAAAAGGTTTGGAGTGAGATAAACAAGTTAAGAAAGCCTAGGGAACGAATGGATTTGTCAGTTAAAAACAGAGTAGGGAAATTAGTTGATGGGGCGCTGGAGGTATTGGGTAGATGGCGAGAATATTTTGAGGAACTTTTAAATGTCAATGAAGAAAGGGAGGCGGTAATTTCATACACTGGTCAAGGAGGTATAACATCTTTTAGGAGTGAGGAAGAGCAGGATGTGAGTGTGGGGGAGGTGCATGAGGCATTACGTAGAATGAAAGGGGGTAAAGCAGCAGGAACTGACGGGATCATGACAGAAATGTTAAAAGCAGGGGGAGATATTGTGTTGGAGTGGTTGGTATTTTTGTTTAATAAATGTATGAAAGAGGGGAAGGTACTTAAGGATTGGCAGAGAGCATGTATAGTTCCTTTATATAAAGGAAAGGGTGACAAATGAGATTGTAAAAATTATAGGGGAATAAGTTTACTGATTATACCAGGTAAAGTGTACGGTAGGGTTATTATTGAAAGCAATAGAGGTAAGACAGAGGGTAGGATCACAGATGAGCAAGGAGGTTTTAGAGTGGGTAGGGGATGTGTAGATCATGTGTTTACATTGAAGCATACGTATATGTGAACAGTATTTAGATAAAGGTAGGGAAGTTTTCATTGCATTTATGGATTTAGATAGTGGATAGGGGAGCAATGTGGAAGATGTTGCAAGTGTATGGAATAGGTAGTAAGTTACTGAATGCTGTAAAGAGTTTTTATGAGGATAGTGAGGCTCAGGTTAGGGTATGTAGGAGAGAGGGAGATTACTTCCCGGTAAAAGTAGGTCTTAGATAGGGTTGTGTGATGTCACCATGGTTGTTTAATATATTTATAGATGGGGTTGTAAAAGAAGTAAATGCTAGGGTGTTGGGGAGAGGAGCAGGATTTGGCAGTATGACACAGTGCACCGTCCTGCATAAAAACTGTAGCCCCACATTTGTCAAACGCCTCAGGTAAATTGTCACATAATTACTCCAGGTAATTATACTGGTTTTGGGGAAGCACAATGAGTTCACCAACACTCCGAGCACTGAAACACCCCCAAACCATGAGCGAGTCTGGGTGTTTGGTGGTCCCACAGGTGTAGCGTGGGTCTAGCGGGTCACTACCTCTGGGCCGGTACACATATCCCCGACAGTTACAGGTGATGGTGAAGGTTGCTTCATCACTCCAAAGTACAGTGGTACCTCGACTTACGATGGTCCCCAAACTCACCCTTTTATGTAAGTTTATTTTTTTAAATGCTTTTGTAAGTGTAATTTTGGGGGTCTAAAAGGACTAGTCTATTTTACAACATTTCTTAAGGAGATAAATTCGTTTGGTAATGGCACTTGAACAGCATTCTGGAATGAAAAAATATCGTAAGTCGAGGTACCACTGTATTTCAGACCACTGTTGAGGATTCCATTGAAGATATTTCTTTGCATAATCCAGCCTATGTTTCTTCTGTGGCTTGAAAAGGATCAGTTTCTTAACCTGGCGGTGACTACTGTAGTCCAGTTCTGACACACATCTGTTAACAGTTCTTACAGACACCTCTGAGAGAAGATGTGGGTTCTTTTCCTTAAATTCTCTAGCAGTTATCTTAGGTGTACTCTCTAACTGCTTCTTTAACACAGTTAAGGTATGAATAAATGTCTTCTTCGAGGGGCCCGGCCGAGGTTTGGCAGACGGTAACTCGACACCGCCACCAGCCTTGAAACGCTGCACCCAGTTCCTCACTAAACGCTCACACACACACACCAACATTCTCCACTATTTCTTTCGTCTGGTGCCCAGCTTTTTAAAGCCCTATGATTTGAGCTATAGTTTCAGGTGTTAACCTTTTGGGGGTCGCCAGGCCCTCTCCGAAACTCGTTCTCAGGGTTGCAAATTTTTCGGAAAAAGAAAATTATTTTTTCTTATGAAATGATAGAGAATCTTTTTCCAATCACGACACCAAAATTATGAAATTTGATCAAAAACTAACAGAATTAGGCTTTCGCGAAGTTAGCGGTATCGATGACATTTACGCATCAGCGATTTCGCCCACTTTGAGCCCTATTTTCGGCAAATTCCAATGTTTCAGTCTACTAAACTTGTAGCTATTTCGCTAGAATTCCATTTGTTCTATCAATTGAGTACAAGAAACAGCCAATTTACCGATTTCAACTACCCAATAAGGTGGTCAGAAATTTGCAATTTGGCCAATTTCACACAAATTTCAAAAGATGCCAATTTCAAAATAGGGTCCAGAATAAATGAGACAGACATTCCTGGCACTCAAATAACATTTTATCTGTTCATTAGTCACGTCTCCAGGCCCTTTTTACATTACTTTTGCTTTCCATTTTGAATTTTTATTCTCACAAAAATTAATAGATTTACTGTTATGTATACAACTGCATCATTGTAAAAATGGTATAAATAATATCAGCGCACTTGTGCAAGAGTTTTAGACTACCCAGTTGATCTATATTGGATGCATGGCGTGATTTGTTTACTCTTGAACATAGGCAAAAATCGAACATTTTCGCTACTTTGAGCTCAATTTCAAGGTACTTGTCATCGTGAAACCAGTCCAAATTATCTCTATTTCTATAATATATCATCCATTCTATCAAATGAGACTAAGAAAACGAGAATACAAACATAAATACGATACGAAAATAGACTGCAAAGTCGCTGTTTTAAACCAAAAACACGGTCAGAGTTTTTTTTTCATCATTATGCACTGTGTGGTGCAGGATTTTTTTTATATTGTGCACACTGACCACACAGACCCATTCTCTCACATCTAGGCCTACCAGCCTGTTTCTGCTTGATTTGAGGGCGCTAGAATTTAGGTGTACTAGTACGACCAAAACCCTGGTGCGTAAGCCGTACTAGTATGGCTGAAACCCCGAAAGGGTTAAAGACTTCCTTTGACCCATAATCAAACATGTATAGCCCCAAAACCAAAGGGAACACCGGACAAAAGATGGGGCGTATGAGAGACAAAAGTGCAATACTTCCTCTCACCACGGCCGCCATATGAGCACTGAGGAGTCACTGTGGAGTGTGGCGGCAGGTCGTGACGTCATACTAACAACTGCTACCTGGCAAAAGGCACTGAGAAAAAAAGACCCCCCTGTATGGTAGGCCTTTGATTTTCGTCATAGCATTATGCTGGGGTGCTCACCCGGCATAATGCCGTGACTAGCACTGTACAGTGGAACCTCGGTTTTTGTATGCCCCAGTTTTCGTAGGATTCAGTTTTCGATGACTTTTTCCGTCAAAATTTTGTCCCAGTTTTCATACATCACCTCGGTTTTCATAGAGTTGACAATGGTCCATACTGAACGTGTCCACCTTCCCTCCCCCGTCACTCGGCCACTCAAGCGCTGAGTGACTCAGTCTGCCTTTGTTTATCGTTGAGTGAGCATCACCCCGCGCGTTCAGCCGAAACATTTCATAATAATCCATTGTTTTTTGTTCTTGTTTAATGCACAATGCTCCAGCTCACCCTCCAAGCTTGCAGGACTATGTGTTGCCGAAGTTTGACTTCATCACTGTAAAGTTTCTCCTCCCTAACACGACTCCTCATTCAGCCCATGGATTAGCAGGTCATCAGTAATTTCAAGAAACTCTACACTAAAGCACTATTCCAGAGGTGCTTTGAAGTGATCTCTGACACAGAGTTAACCCTGAGAGAGTTTTGGAAAGATCACTTTATTATCGCCCATTGCATAACTCTCATTGACAAAGCCTGGCAGCAAGTTTCATGCAGAACAATGAACTCTGCTTGGAGGAATTTGTGGCTGAAAGGAACTCTTTTTGAGGGCTTTGAGGCTGTGTCTATAGTAAAGTAATAAAGTAAAGTAAATTTTATTTCTTTGCAAGTATACATAGATATTGGTACATAGTTACAATCATAAAACTGAAATGCAAGGAGAGCCACTGGCATGCCATGGCATTAGGGGCAGCTTAATCTAATGACTTATAGACTATGTACATAATACTAGAGAAATTGATTGAGTTTATTCTAGTTATATATTTTATTTCAAATTACAATATGATGATATTATACTGTTAAAATGACAATATGATGATAATAAATTGTAACAAGTGTTTAGGAGGATGGTAATATAAAATTGAGATTATCTTAAGGAAAATAACATTGAGCATTTTTGAAAGTAGTTTACAGTAGAGTATATTGTTTCTCTGGGCTGGTCCATGGGTCTGGATGTGAGTGATGGTGATGTGGAGGAGTTTGTGGGGGGGGGGGGTCACAGGGAAGAGCAGAGCACTGAGGAGCTGCAGGAACTTGAGAAGGAGGAGCACAAGACTAAGATGGATGCACTCTCTTCAGGCTCGGAAGAGGATATAGAGAAAGGGGCCCCTACTTCATTAATCAAGGAAATCTTTGCTAAATGGATGAACGTCAAAAACTTTGCAGAGAAGTACCACCCCAACAAAGCCCAAACAAGCCTTAATAGCATTGTCTGGAATGACCAGACAATGTCACATTTCTGAAATATCCTGAGCAGAAGGCGGAAGCAAAGTTCTTCGGACAGATTTTTAGTAAAAGTCAAACCTGGCGAGCTTCAACCAGGCCCAAATAGGGAAAAAGAGACAGAAAAGTGAAGGGGACTCTCCTTCCAAACAATAACATTTCCTCCTCCTCCTCCCTTCTCAGCACTATCCTAGTAGGCACTCAACTCTTTTCAGCAAAGTAAAATGAGGTTAAATTTGCATTTATTTCATCTAATTTGTATTTGTATGTTTTTTAGTATAAGCAGTTTTAAATTACTTTAAAAACCCCATCAATGTATAATATGCCAATAACAATAGGATTTTTTTCATGGGAACGATTAATCGTTTTCCTATATTTCTTATGGGAAATTGTTTGTTATACGTTCTGTTTGGTATAAGTCAAGGTCCTGGAATGGATTAAGAATGTATACCGGTACCTGATATTATATACAGTGGTGGATTAAGATATTATCCAGAATGCTATATTTTATATATATATATATTATTTAATATTACATATAACCAGTACCACTGATATATATATATATATATATATATACAGTGTACCTCGAGTTACGATGGTCCCCAAAATCGCCCTTTTATGTAAGTTTATTTTTAAATGCTTTTGTAAGTATATTTTTGGGGGTGTAAAAGGACTAGTCTATTTTACATTATTCCTTATGGGGATAAATTCGTTTGGTAATGGCACTTGAACAGCATTCTCGAACGAAAAAATATCGTAACTCGAGGTACCACTGTATATACAGTGGACCCCCGAGTAACGAACACCCGGAAATTGTACAATTATGTAAGTATAATATTGTAAGTGCTTGTGGAAGTGTATTTTTGGGGGTCTAAAATAGACTAACCTACGTGACATTATTCCTTTAGGGAGTAAATTCGTTCGGTAATGGCACTTGAGCAGGCTTCTGGAATGAAGTTTTTACGTTACTCGGGGGTCCACTGTATATACTTTAAAGGAGGGGTCTGGGATAGTGACAGCTGGGAGGGACTATTCTCAGCTGTCGTATCTGAGCGCCTCTGCAAAGACAATGATTATGTATGAGTGTGGTGAAAGTGTTGAATGATGATGAAAGTATTTTCTTTTTGGGGATTTTCTTTCTTTTTGGGTCACCCTGCCTTGGTGGGAGACGGCCGACTTGTTGAAAAAAAAAAAAATATAGTATATATTTATATATACAGTGGTACCTCGAGTTACGATATTTTTTCGTTCGAGAATGCTGTTCAAGTGCCATTACCAAACGAATTTATCCCCATAAGGAATAATGTAAAATAGACTAGTCCTTTTACACCCCCAAAAATATACCTACAAAAGCATTTAAAAAAATAAACTTACATAAAAGGGCGATTTTGGGGACCATCGTAACTCGAGGTACCACTGTATATATTATTTATTTATTTTAACAAATTGCCCATCTCCCACCGAGGTGGGGTGACCCAAAAAAGAAGAAACACTTTCACCACCATTCACTCCATCACTTGCCAGAGGTGGTGATTCTACAGTTCAAAACTCAGATATCTGCATCCCTCCTTCTGAGTGCAGGCACTGTACTTCCCACCTTCATTCCTCCTCCTGAGTGCAGACACTGTACTTCCCACCTCCATCCCTCCTCCTGAGTGCAGGCACTGTACTTCCCACCTCTATCTCTCCTTCTGAGTGCAGGCACTGTACTTCCCACCTCCATTCCTCCTGAGCGCATGCACTGTACTTCCCACCTCCATCTCTCCTGAGTGCAGACACTGTATCTCTTACCTCTTTCTCTCCTTTTGAGTGCAGGCACTGTACTTCCCACCTCCATCCCTCCTGAGTGCAGGTACTGTACTTCCCACCTCCATCCCTCCTGAGTGCAGGCACTGTACTTCCCACCTCCATCCCTCCTCCTGAGTGCAGGCACTGTACTTCCCACCTCTATCTCTCCTTCTGAGTGCAGGCACTGTACTTCCCACCTCCATTCCTCCTGAGCGCATGCACTGTACTTCCCACCTCCATCTCTCCTGAGTGCAGGCACTGTATCTCTTACCTCTTTCTCTCCTTTTGAGTGCAGGCACTGTACTTCCCACCTCCATCCCTCCTGAGTGCAGGTACTGTACTTCCCACCTCCATCCCTCCTGAGTGCAGGCACTACTTCCCACCTTCATCCCTCCTTCTGAGTGCAGACACTGTACTTCCCATCTCTGTAACTCAAGTCTGGTTAACCGGTTTCCTTGAATACATACGTGTTACCTTGCTCACACCAACTATCATCCATAAGATAAAAATTCTTAAGAAACTATTAAGAAAATTCATCCTGTTTGATTACTCTAGCTAAAAGCACAACTACTGTATATTTAGATGTTAACTAATTTTACTATATTTTAAGTTAGAAATAATTTTTAATCTTTATTACTAGCATTTGCATTGTACTTAATATAATAACATTGATTTTTAATTCATGCACATATATTCCTTCATAACAAGGTATTGCTAGGTACTGTATATACCATGACAAACACTACTTCTTCAGTGAGATTGCTTAGCATTCCTACTTCTTGTATTCACATTGTTTCTTCATTGGCACAATCTTTTCCAATAATTGTCTATGTCCCGTGTGATGTTGCTGCTGAACAGTCATGGCGGCTCAACCCTCCAGCGGACCACTTGAGCCCGGAGGCCGAGGAGTGGGTATGTAGATGTAGTCCCCAGCAGGAACCTTGCAAGTGAACCCAAAACTGTCTTCCACACCAACTTTGCTTTGATTTACTTCTTTTGGTAAACATACCAGAAATAAAAAAAGTGCATGAAGCTTGACCTACTGTAAATAATATATTTAAAATTTTTTATGCACTCCATCTTTGTGAGGGACGTAACATAAATCACTAACTAGAATTTTTAAAATCTGAAGAATATTTTTCATTTGAGTTATTAGAAAAATTCTATAATATGTATTTAACCCTTTCAGGGTCCAGAGGCCAAATTTCAAAGTGTGCACCAGGGTCCAAGAATTTTCAAATTTTTTTTTTTTTTTTTCTTTCTGAAGGTAATAAAACAAAAAGTACGAAATTTGATGGAAAATTAACGAAATTATGCTCTCATGAATTTTGATGCTTCAGCGATATTTACGCATCGGCTTTTTTGCCGACTTTTGACTCCCATTTTAGGCCAATTACATTATTCCAGTCGACCAAATTCTTAGCTATTTCGCTAGTATTACTTCTATTCTATCGATTGAGCACAAGAAATCGCCCAGTGAACTGTTTCAACTACAAAATAGAGTGATCGGAAATTGGTAATTTAGCCAATTTAACACAGTTCAAAATATTCCAATTTCAAAATAGGGTGCAGAATAAACACTGCAGGCATTCCTGGCAATAAACTAACATTTCCTATGTTCATTAGTTACGTTTTCAGTCTTTACAAATGAATTCCATTTTGATTTTTTATTCACAATGAATTTTTATTCAAACCAAAAAAATGGAAGATTTACTGTTATGTAATATTGTAATAATTGTATAAATAATATCACCACATTTGTGAACGTATATTAGACCCACCAGCTGGCGCATATTAGAAGTGTGAGGTCATTTGTTTACTCTTGAACATTGCAAAAATTTAACATTTCCGCTACTTTGAGCTCAGTTTCAAGCCATTTCCAGTACTAAAACCAATAAAATCATTTCTATTTCTGTAATATATCTTCCATTCTATCAAATGACCAAGAAATCGCAAATACAACTATAAAAAGCATACGAAAAACACTGCAAAGTCGCTGTTTTAATTGAAAATTACGGTCTCAGTTTTTTTTCTCTCATTATGCACTGTGTGCTGCAGGATTTGTTTTTTATGTGGTGCACACTTACCACATATCTAGGCCCAAATTTACCGCTCATAGCTTATCTGAGTGAGCTGAGCTCATGGCGTAGAACTACGGTTTGGACCCTCAACTCAAAGCCGTAGAACTACGGCACGGACCCTGAAAGGGTTAATAATAATAAAGTAGACTGTTTTTTTCTAATAGCTTCCATTTCTGTTTTTATGGCATTACATTTTAACCTACATGCTTCCTCTTGGATAACTAAGAGAATGTATAAATCTGGAGTGGAAGGAACGAGGGGCAGGGATCATTAGAAAGGGTTAGAGGGTAAGAGGAAGGTTTTGAGTGGTAGGGGCTTGGGCATCCAGCAAGCATGTGTGAGTGTTAGATCGGGATAAGTGGAGGCAAGTGGTTTTAGGGATTTGACATGCTGTTGAAGTATGAGCATTAAGTAGAGTAACTTTTATGAAGGGATTCAGTGGACTTGAGTCATGAAGGTGGAAATTACAGTCAGTGCCTGTACGATGAAGGAGAGGTAGGGATGCTACAGTTTGGAGGGGTATTTTATGCCTGCACATTGTTGGCAAGACAGCTGTTGAATGATGGTAAGTGTTTCCTTGTTTAGGTCACCCTGTCTTAGTGGGTGGCTGCTGATGTGGTAAAAAATATATATTAATATATATTTTTAACTAGACGGCCATTCTTCCTCCAAGGTATTGTGACCCAAAGAAGAAAACACATTCACTATAATACATTCAATTGCTGTTTTTCTAGAAGTTTGTTGACATCACAGTCAGATTACCTTCCAACTGCAACAGCTTTTCCTCCTGCAGAATGCAGGCACTGTCCTTCTTACTGTACTTCCAGGACTCAAGTCTGGTTTACTGCTTTCCCTTGAATCCCTTCATAAAAGTTAACTTTTTTCACTTCAACATCATGTCCATTTAAAACCACTTGTCTCCTTTCACTTCTTTCTGACATGCTCACACAAGTCTGCTGGATGCTTAAGCCCCTATATACTATATATTAAAAGTGTTTAAGGTTGTTTTATAAATGTGTAATAATTTTAATTTAATTTTGTTTATACAATAGTGTATACCTGTATATTTATTTGTACATATGATAGTCTGTTGTGTAATTGAACCACAAGATATACTTTATCATCTGGTATTTGAGATGAAATTCTTGAGACTGAAGAGTGCATTGGCATGAGAAATATATGTGATATACAGTACATGAGATAAATGACAAAATGATAATGATCTAAATTGAAAAAGGAAATGCTATAAGAATATCATATATGATTGTGTGGAATTTGATTTTTGGTTCACTTCTGGTAATAAAGTTGAGCTATTTTGTATGATGGCATATGTGTATTGGCATGAGGTATACAGTGGCATCATTCACTATAGTGTCAACTTGACTAGGGTTTCTGTGGTGTATATTAACCTGGCGACCTAACAGCACAGTCGCCTTTGCTCACATCTTTCACTGCTGCTTGCTGGCTACGTTACTGCAGTATTTGGCACTAACGTCAGGAGCGACTAATTGATGCTGACCCACCTAAGAATAATGTAGATGTTAATTGAACTGTCTAATCTTACAGATTAATAGTGAATAGCAGTAAACAATAGATGGTCTTAGAGCTGTTGTAGTGTACACTCTAAAATAAAAGACCTAATGAGGTTATATATTTACTTTATATGTGTAAATATCAGCTCTTCGGTGTCCCGTGAATTTAATTGCATTTGATGTGATTTCACATATTAATGTCAGCTTATTTACTCACACACACAAACACAAATTTTAAAATTATTTATATAATCTTCTGCATTATTTGAATGAATTCTTTATTCTCTCTTACCTTTTTTAGTGAGCTGTATTAAGATGATTTACAAATGCTATATATGTTATCAGATTGATCAGTGTCTTTAAATTTAATGAAGAAAAGTCTATAGAAAAGAGAGTAATTGTGAAACCCTCTATTGTTCATAGGCTATATACTCAAAAAAGTATCTTTGGAAAGAAATATTGATAGCATTTATAAACATAATCAAGCACTTTTCTTCCAGTCTTAATTATCTTACTGAAAATATTTTCAACTTCCCTCAGTACATTAACCTACATTATTACCACACTAAATCTCATTATTACCACACTAAACCTCATTATTTCTACAACAGAGTAAATATGAGTTGATGTTTGGAAAACTAATTCATCTTATTCAGTTAGTTTCTAGTATTTTCAGTGACAGGATAAATGTTAAGTCATTTCTTATCTCTTGGTTAACTTATATTTTAACATCCATGTTGTCATTGATTACTAGTAAGCTATCTAATAAAGAATTGTTTTTCTAAAAGCTCCACACTTTGCATGGCATCTTGGAAAACAAGATGATAAATTCATTACCACAAGATGTTTTTTTTGCATTGACACTGCATAAATGAATGATGTGATGTATGAAATATTATACGCTTGTAAAAGCATAAACTAAGCTATACTCTGTGGATGAATTGAGAAATCAATTGCTCTCTTAATTAACAATCTTCTGTTTTCACTTTGCCGTCCCTAGATAAGGATGCTAGCGGTAATTTAATTGATTATTAACTACATTACCACTTCCATCCCAATTTATTTACTGTCATGTGCATGCTCATATGTTTTATCTTAATTCCCATTTTTATCTCATAGAAAATGTAGAGGCTTATATATACATTTTATGCACTTTTATGTTTGCAGCACTAAGGCATAATGTGTATTTTGTCGTACTAGTGAGAGTTTTAGGATGTCACTCCAAGAATTGTGCTTTATCTACATTTTTTATTTTTGGTCAGGCTCTTTTGCATGGTCACAGTGACAAATTTTTATTGTTTATGGAGGGCTATGTACACTAGACTCTTTGAAACTACAACATGAAAGACCAGACTTCCTCTCAAGAAAATAGGGCCTTAACCAGTTCTGTCTGATATATCTTATCTTGAAATGCTGTATCCACCTTATGTATCACAATGTTTTACTATTATCTTTTTTGGTTACTCATTTTTATTAACTTTTTAATTTTTAATCTACAGTGTGGTTTAATGATAATATGTTTTTACATTAGTTAAATACAGAAAAAGTCTTTAAAATAGTGTCAATATTATTATTATTATTATTATTATTACGTTTAGGTGGAACTAAACCAGTAGGTATCATACAGCACCTGGGGAATGGGAGGTAATCAGGTTTGATCCAAGGAAGAGAAGGACAAGGCCATTTCTTTTGACAAAGAACCCCTCATCAGCATCAAGGAACCTTCCTTGATAGGGTACCAATAGTAAACACTGTGCTTTAAAAAAAATGGCATGGCCTAGTCCTGAGGATGGTATTTTATATCAAATTACTTTTATATATAAAGTGCAAACAGGGAAAAGTTGGGACCATCCAGAATAATCAAAATTTGGGACTGTCCAGTATAATAACCAAAAGTTGGGACCATCCAGAATAACCAAAAGTTGGGACCATCCAGAATAACCAAAAGTTGGGACCATCCAGAATAACCAAAAGTTGGGACCGTCCAGAATAACCAAAGTTGGGACCGTTCAGAATAACCAAAAGTTGGGACCGTCCAGAATAACCAAAAGTTGGGACCGTCCAGAATAACCAAAAGTTTGGACCGTCCAGAATAACCAAAAGTTGGGACCGTCCAGAATAACCAAAAGTTGGGACCGTCCAGAATAACCAAAAGTTGGGACCGTCCAGAATAACCAAAAGTTGGGACCGTCCAGAATAACCAAAAGTTGGGACCGTCCAGAATAACCAAAAGTTGGGACCGTCCAGAATAACCAAAAGTTGGGACTGTCCAGAATAACCAAAAGTTGGGACCGTCCAGAATAACCAAAAGTTGGGACCGTCCAGAATAACCAAAAGTTGGGACCGTCCAGAATAACCAAAAGTTGGGACCGTCCAGAATAACCAAAAGTTGGGACCGTCCAGAATAACCAAAAGTTGGGACCGTCCAGAATAACCAAAGTTGGGACCGTTCAGAATAACCAAAAGTTGGGACCGTCCAGAATAACCAAAAGTTGGGACCGTCCAGAATAACCAAAAGTTTGGACCGTCCAGAATAACCAAAAGTTGGGACCGTCCAGAATAACCAAAAGTTGGGACCGTCCAGAATAACCAAAAGTTGGGACCGTCCAGAATAACCAAAAGTTGGGACCGTCCAGAATAACCAAAAGTTGGGACCGTCCAGAATAACCAAAAGTTGGGACCGTCCAGAATAACCAAAAGTTGGGACTGTCCAGAATAACCAAAAGTTGGGACCGTCCAGAATAACCAAAAGTTGGGACCGTCCAGAATAACCAAAAGTTGGGACCGTCCAGAATAACCAAAAGTTGGGACCGTCCAGAATAACCAAAAGTTGGGACCGTCCAGAATAACCAAAAGTTGGGACCGTCCAGAATAACCAAAAGTTGGGACCGTCCAGAATAACCAAAAGTTGGGACCGTCCAGAATAACCAAAAGTTGGGACCGTCCAGAATAACCAAAAGTTGGGACCGTCCAGAATAACCAAAAGTTGGGACCGTCCAGAATAACCAAAAGTTGGGACCGTCCAGAATAACCAAAAGTTGGGACCGTCCAGAATAACCAAAAGTTGGGACCGTCCAGAATAACCAAAAGTTGGGACCGTCCAGAATAACCAAAAGTTGGGACCGTCCAGAATAATCAAAAGTTGGGACCATCTGAAATAATCAGATTTAGATTTTGCCACCGAAGTGGCTAGTTTATTGTGCACACCATGATCAGAAGTCTTGCTGAACTCATATTCTTTTATTATTTTTATTATCAACTTCATTAAAATAATTAAGTATGATTATTTTGGTAGCAAACATCAGTGCATTTTATTTTAAAGCAATAGAGGAAAAGTGAAATTTAAATATTAATTAATTTCCAACTACAGACTAAAAAAAAAAAAATACTTCACATAATACATAAAATGAACGTACAAATTTGGACAGATCTTACTAATGTTAGGTAATATTAAGTCACCATATACAGTATAAATTGGCATAAATTTTAGCAAAATTTGACTAGACTGCTTAGTGTTGGTGGAAAATTAGATGGAAAGACTCATTAGATATGGGATAATGCAGTAATATGAGGTACACTATCTTTTACTGATAATCAGAGCTCTATTGCAGTAATTTAATTTTTATCAAATTTGTTAAATACTGGTATACATTTAGAATTTTCTCTGAAACTCAGATTTTCCATAAAAAAACAATGATTTCAACTTTTAATTTGTTTTGGGGAAATTTTTTTCATATTTTTTAATAAAAGAGAATATTTAATAATTTTTAACTTAAGAGTGATATCTACAATTCACATTTATGTGAATTTTTATAACTGGGATACCCCATGCATACTGTTTTCTGAATAAACGACAACTTACAGTACTGTATGTCTAGTATAAAAAAATAGGGTTTCAAAGATATAATGTTAGGTCTGTTGCAGATATCTCTAGTGTTTAGGAATGGAGTCATAGAAAAGGAAAAAAAATTGTTAGATTGCTCATAGTGTAATTATGGAGGAGATACTGGCAAAGTTTTTACATTGTTTCTCTTATTTCTGTTAAAGTTCAGACAAATTTGTTAGATTATTCTACTTTTTATGTCTAACAGAAGTCCAGGCAAAGTTGTTAGGTTATGTCATTTTTGTGCAATAATAAAAGGTTATAGTTGGCAAGTTTTGTCTGGAGAGTTGGTCAGAAGGTAGTTAGGCTTTCAGTGGAACCTTTGTTCTCTGCACATGGCTGAGCAGTTTTATTCTTTTTCCAAAATTACAATTATAATTATGTTTATTTGACCATTGAGGACTCTGCTTAGGTGGAAGAAGGATGAGGAAGAGGAGGGAGGGAGAAAGAGGTGAGAGGAGGATCGGGAAGATTAAGGAGAATAATAAAAAAAGAGGGAATAAAGGAAGATAAATTTGGTGATCACCTTGTGGCCTTAGAACCTGTGTGCTTGTGATGATACAAAGGTCATCAGTATTATCATCTGTGACCATCTTACATACAAGTAAGAGGTGCTAGTTGGATCACTATTAGCTGGAATTGTCTATCACACTGCGTTGACTTTCTTAAAATACAGTGGTACCTTGACTTACGAGTGCCCCAGCTTACGAGTTTTCCGAGTTACGAGCTGTCACTTGGTCGATTTTTTGCTTTGAGTTGCGAGCCAAAATCCGAGTTACGAGTAAGCTTCAGATATGCCTTCACTAGTTTGTGGAGTATCTGAAGTCAAATCCAACTCTGTACCCAGAGGAATGTCAGGTACTTCGTCCCATCCCACATGCTCTTCCAAGACAACTGGAGGGATAATACTCCCACACTAATCCCAGATTGTAGTGAGGCACCTCGTCCCTTGTTTGGTTCTCGTATAAATTCGGAGAAGAGGTAACCTCCATATCAACACTCCAGAAACATTAAGGTGGGTGGAGTAGTGATGGTGGATTGTGGAGTAGTGATGGTGGATTGTGGAGTAGTGATGGTGGATTGTGGAGTAGTGATGGTGGATTGTGGAGTAGTGATGGTGGATTGTGGAGTAGTGATGGTGGATTGTGGAGTAGTGATGGTGTGGAGTATGATGGTGGAGTGGGTAGTGATGGTGGATTGTGGAGTAGTGATGGTGGATTGTGGAGTAGTGATGGTGGATTGTGGAGTAGTGATGGTGGATTGTGGAGTAGTGATGGTGGTTGGTGGAGTAGTGATGGTGGTTGGTGGAGTAGTGATGGTGGTTGGTGGAATGGTGGTTGGTGGAGTAGTGATGGTGGTTGGTGGAGTAGTGATGGTGGTTGGTGGAGTAGTGATGGTGGTTGGTGGAGTAGTGATGGTGGTTGGTGGAGTAGTGATGGTGGTTGGTGGAGTAGTGATGGTGGTTGGTTGAGTAGTGATGGTGGTTGGTTGAGTAGTGATGGTGGTTGGTTGAGTAGTGATGGTGGTTGGTTGAGTAGTGATGGTGGTTGGTTGAGTAGTGATGGTGGTTGGTTGAGTAGTGATGGTGGTTGGTTGAGTAGTGAGGGTGGTGGGTGGAGTAGATATGGTGGTGGGTGGAGTAGTGAGGGTGGTGGGTGGAGTAATGAGGGTGATGGGTGGAGTAGTGAGGGTGATGGGTGGAGTAGTGAGGGTGATGGGTGGAGTAGTGAGGGTGATGGGTGGAGTAGTGAGGGTGATGGGTGGAGTAGTGAGGGTGATGGGTGGAGTAGTGAGGGTGATGGGTGGAGTAGTGAGGGTGATGGGTGTAATAGTGAAGGTGTTGGGTAGAGTAGAGATGGTGGTAGGTGGAGTAGTGAGGGTGGTGGATGGAGTAGATATGGTGGTGGGTGGAGTAGTGAGGGTGATGGGTGTAGTAGAGATGGTGGTGGGTGGAGTAGTGAAGAGTGTAGCAAGTAAGTTAAGTGATTAAGCGATAGAGTTTATGACGAACAAAAGCGACTGAAAAAGCACGAAACGAACTCCTCCAATTTCCTCTGCCTATCTTTTCCACCCTCCACCTCCGCCAGCATCTTCCGTTCTTTACATTTTCTTATTTAACCCTTAAACTGTCCACACGTAGATCTACGTTCACTCGCGTACTGCTCTGAATATTTTGAATTTTTTTTTTTTTTTTTTTTTTTAAATGAAGAGCACATTTTTATAAACAGGATAGGGCAGTGCTTACCGAGATATAAGCCCGCCAAGTTGGTGCTGGATGCTCACCTGACGGCAACATCAAGTCCTGCCGCTTGCAGAAGAATTGCGGATATACTTTTTTTTCTAGTTTTTATTTTAATTTATATAATTTTTATGTTCTGATAATTAAAATTTATAATAGTTCTTGTGATTTCATAGCCAATCTTTGTTCTAACACTAATATTAGGTACTGAAGTAGTACTCAAATAGTCACAATCACACCAACAGGTGAACATTTTCACCTGCCTTGGTCATTTACTATTGTCTATAAATATATACAAAGTATTTATAGGTCCCAGCAATGTTTTAGACATCCTGGAGTATATATGAAACTCCTTGAAGAATGGTGTTATGACAATTGTCAGATAACTACTGATAAGGCAGTGACATTGATGAATGAATGTGTGCAGGGAACCCTCGCATTGTTTTCACTGTCTGTATCTGTCTATCTATATATATGTCTTTCTATCTGTTTCTGTCTGTCTATCTATGTGTCTGTCTATCTATGTTTATCTATCTGTCGATCTGTCTAGCTCTGCTTATCTGTCTTTCTGTCTGCCTGCCTATGTGTGCCTTGAGTATAATATGAAACTCCTTGAAGAATGGTATTATGACAAGTGTCAGATAACACTGACAGTCCAATGACATTGATGAATGTGAGCAGGGAACCCTTGCTTTGTTTTCACTGTCTGTATCTGTCTATCTATCTGTCTTTCTGTCTGTCTATCTGTGTCTATCTATATGTGTCTGTCTATCTATCTGTCTGTCTATCTATCTGTCTATCTATCTGTCTGTCTATCTATCTGTCTGTCTAGCTCTGCTTATCTGTCTTTCTGTCTGTCTGTGTGTGTGTCTTTCCGTTTGCTTGTCTCAGTCTCAGAGTGCGGCTCATAACGAACAGGTATTATACACGATGCAGAAGTGACATGACAAAGCATATTACTTGCCAGTCATGCTTATTATGTCTTATATCTACAAGCATTGTATAGCACTTTGCCTGGAATTTTTGGGTTATCCTAGGTAATTTACACTATGTATAATAACTGTACTTATGTGTACATGTGAGAGAGAGACAGAGAGGAGAGAGATATTACAGATATATATAGATAGACAGAGATATAGGACAGATAGATATAGACAGAGATATAGGACAGATAGATATAGACAGAGATATAGGACAAATAGATATAGACAGAGATATAGGACAGATAGATATAGACAGAGATATAGGACAGATAGTTATAGACAGAGATATAGGACAGATAGATATAGACAGAGATATAGGACAGATCGATATAGACAGATATAGGACAGATAGATATAGACAGAGATATAGGACAGATAGATATAGACAGAGATATAGGACAGATAGATATAGGACAGATAGATATAGGACAGATAGATATAGGACAGATAGATATAGGACAGATCGATATGATAGATATAGGACAGATAGAAAAGGATAGACAGATGATATAGGACAGATAGATATAGGACAGATAGATATAGGACAGATAGATATAGGACAGATAGATATAGGACAGATAGATATAGGACAGATAGATATAGGACAGATAGATATAGGACAGATAGATATAGGACAGATAGATATAGGACAGATAGATATAGGACAGATAGATATAGGACAGATAGATATAGGACAGATAGATATAGGACAGATAGATATAGGACAGATAGATATAGGACAGATAGATATAGGACAGATAGATATAGGACAGATAGATATAGGACAGATAGATATAGGACAGATAGATATAGGACAGATAGATATAGGACAGATAGATATAGGACAGATAGATATAGGACAGATAGATATAGGACAGATAGATATAGGACAGATAGATATAGGACAGATAGATATAGGACAGATAGATATAGGACAGATAGATATAGGACAGATAGATATAGGACAGATAGATATAGGACAGATAGATATAGGACAGATAGATATAGGACAGATAGATATAGGACAGATAGATATAGGACAGATAGATATAGGACAGATAGATATAGGACAGATAGATATAGGACAGATAGATATAGGACAAGATAGATATAGGACAGATGAGATATAGGACAGATAGATATAGGACAGATAGATATAGGACAGATAGATATAGGACAGATAGATATAGGACAGATAGATATAGGACAGATAGATATAGGACAGATAGATATAGGACAGATAGATATAGGACAGATAGATATAGACAGAGATATAGAGAGATATAGGACAGATAGATATAGGACAGATAGATATAGGACAGATAGATATAGGACAGATAGATATAGGACAGATAGATATAGGACAGATAGATATAGGACAGATAGATATAGGACAGATAGATATAGGACAGATAGATATAGGACAGATAGATATAGGACAGATAGATATAGGACAGATAGATATAGGACAGATAGATATAGGACAGATAGATATAGGACAGATAGATATAGGACAGATAGATATAGGACAGATAGATATAGGACAGATAGATATAGGACAGATAGATATAGGACAGATAGATATAGGACAGATAGATATAGGACAGATAGATATAGGACAGATAGATATAGGACAGATAGATATAGGACAGATAGATATAGGACAGATAGATATAGGACAGATAGATATAGGACAGATAGATATAGGACAGATAGATATAGGACAGATAGATATAGGACAGATAGATATAGGACAGATAGATATAGGACAGATAGATATAGGACAGATATATATAGGACAGATAGATATAGGAGAGATAGATATAGGACAGATAGATATAGACAGAGATGTAGACAGCCAGAGACAGCCTGCCGAATACATAAGAACATAAAAAAGAAGGAACACTGCAGAAGGCCTATTGGCCCATGCAAGGCAGGTCCATGTCACCCCCTGGCTTAGACCAATGACCCACCTAGTCAGGTCACATCCTCTGAAAGAAGGAGCATGGCATCAGACCTAGTAGCACAAGCTAGTCAGGTCCAACTCACACCCACCCACAGTCACTCATGTCCAACTCACACCCACCCACAGCCACTCATGTATTTATCTAACCTATTTTTACTTTCCTCTTATAAGGGGAGTGTTAATGCGACATGACATCAGTGAATCCCCAGTGTTTGCCACACTATTTGCTCTAGTTGGAGCTCAATTGAACTGGTGCTCCCACAAGGTACTAAGTGGTCCAGGATTTTTTTAATACTGCGCACACTGAGGGCGCAGACCCATTCTCTCATGTCTAGACGACTCAGGCCTATCGCACTAAATTTGAAGGAATGAAAAATAAAATGTTGATCTAGGTTCGGAGCAGTACGCGTACAAATGTATATCTACGTTTGGACAGTTAAAGGGTTAAAAACCCATAACAAAAAAATTGGGGTGTTTGTTTTTTTGGCTGGAATGGATTAATGGCATTTCAATTAATTTCAATGAGGAAAATTGATTTGACATATGAGCAAATTGAGTTACGAGCTATGTCACGGAATGAATTAAACTCATAAGTCAAGGTAGTACCACTGTATTGTGTAATCCTGGACTGTGATTAAACTTTTTATTGTCTGTTGATCCTCTGGTATAAGTGAAGTGCGCCTTTATTATCTGCCTGAAGTTGTAATCAGTCCTCATGATGAAGGAATACTTTGTGGGTGACAACTTTCACATCATCAGTCCAGTCATCTCGTAACTTGGCAGCAGTGTTAAGGACTATCTCTGTTTATAGGCTAAATGACAATGTGACATTGGAACAAAACCTGTATGACTGCAGTTTGGTTTCTTTAGTGTCTTACTGCATTTTCTAACAGCAGCAGTGTCTTACTTTCTCTTCCATCTCCCACCCAGGTAAATTCACATATTCTCTTTCCTACTTATGATTACACTGGTCCCCAGAATAAAATGTGTGTAAATGCTCTAGATTTATGGTTGGTTAAATGGAGTAGAGTTAGAGGGTCCACTGTATACCTAAATAAGTGTTTTGGAACCACTACTAATTATCAGAATTTTGTAATCACTTGCAACAAAAGGCCAAGAATTTGTAGGATCTATTGTTGATGACTTGTACAAAGTATTTTAATTTCCTATAAGAAAAAGTTACATTAATTGACAGCCATACCAAGGGATACAAAGCTACTGTAACACATAAATAGTAGTTGGAGTGTGATGTTTGTGCTCTCTAAGTTGTGACAGCTTTCTTTTCAAGTGTGTTTTGGTCACTTCATTTCAGTGCTGAGAGTATTTTCCATATTAGAATTTTAATTTGTTTAGAAAAGCTTTTGGGACTGGGAAACCTGTTGGTGTATTGTTTTCTTCTACTTTTAAGCTTCCATATAGCATAGAGATCTTTTTAATGGTTAAACATTTACCTATAGTATAGTTTAAAACATCTTTACTGACATGCTAAATATAATGCAAATAAGCATAAATATATATTAATCCATATAAAAATATTTATTATGTTAGATATTGTTGTAATTTCAGTTTTCAGGAGTAAATGGTGATGGTTTCAGAGCAAGATCATTTGTACATAAAGATCAAAGATCACTGAAAGATTTATTTTTAAATAATTATAGATAATGTGAAAAATAACCTTAATAATTATAGCCATTTATACATTTGTTAGAACTCATTATACTGTTTAACAATTTTGAGATATACTAGTCATTTTTATATTAGTTGCAACAGAGCTTGCAACTGTTTGTGCTTTTGTCACAGTAAAGCTAACATCATGACTCTGACTTGCTCATCTACAGCCTCACATTCGCATCTGGGACAGTGTCAGTCTTAACACCCTTCACATCATTGGAATCAGTGATATTGAACGCTCTGTAGCGTGTCTGGCCTTCTCCAAAGCGGTAAGTTGATGCTCTATTAACTGTATTTTAACTTCAGCATTATCACTTACACTGAGCAACAAGAGTAGCAGTGACATCCCTGCTCTGGGCACTCTTTGTAAGTTTTTTGTGACTTACAGTTTACACCATGGCAAAATGAATGTAATATTGGAGAACTAAATACAATAGAAATGACTGTTACTATTGTAAGGCATGTTGATGTGAGCTATTTTAAACCTAGCTAAGCAGTATTTTGCAGTCTTGCATAATACATACCTGGATATACTGTACAATATGCATCTACTGTACAATAATGTACAGTATATGCATAAAATATGTTGTTTTTCCCACAGATTTTGAAATACAGTATTTGCATTATACATATATATTTGCTATCATTTGTCATGGATTTCTCTGTGTGGTAGTCCAGTAAGTAAGTTGACATGAAGTAGTAATTATGGCACTCTCCACCAATGAATTTATTATACAGAATTCACAGAAATTTGCCCAACTCTTTTGGGTAATATAACAGTTATGAATCTGATTGTTTACACAGATTTTATTTACAGTGTATTTACTCTCTCCACTAAAACATAATATATATTTTTATACAGTACCACGGGTACCATTGGTACAGTGCTCAGGATTCTTAAACTCTGCATATATTGGACAGATCCTTGTTAGGATAGAGATGGCGCTGGCATCAAGCTTCAAATGTTACACTGTACCTGTTTCCTCAAACCACTGGGTAACCAGGGAATTATCTATTTTGTCTTGTTATTAAAAAATCAGTGAAGTTGTATTGATAAATTAAAGAAGTGGTGATGTGTGTATGAGTGAGAGGGTTAGAGAATGATTAGGATCTGCTGCTACTGCTTGCTTTATCTGTGTATGAGAAAGAGACTACAGTAACACATAGGGTGGAAAATTTAGGTTCCAGGGTGGAGAAAAGATCTGTAGATGCAGCATCCATTAATGTTACTGTGCAAAAAAGGCACAGAAATTATAGAATGACATGTAGATAAAATTTTAGGTACAGTAACAAGTTTCTGTTATTCAGGATGGAGGGAGTCTGTTGGTGGCTGTAGATGAAGCCCCAGACCACAACATGTCTGTCTGGGACTGGTCTCGAGGAGAACGTGGCTACAAACTACTGGAAACTAAGGTGTGTTCTAAAATATATGTTTTTTTTTCTTCAATGAATCGGCTGTATACCTACAAGGCAGGATGACCCAAAAAGAAAAACGAAAGTTTTTCTTTTTAAATTTAGTAATGTATACAGGAGAAGGGGTTACTAGCCCCTTGCTCCCTAAAATATATGTATATTTTTTAAAATTATTAACTATCTATAGTAATCCTTTTGTTAGAAAATAAACTATGTAAAGATGTGACAGTGTAGGAACAAATCTGATGAGTGGAGGAGTGCACCTGTATACAATTTTCATGTCTGTAAAATAATATTGAAAGTCCTTAATACAAGGACTTAGATTTGCTTTCGCCCCTCCTTCCCAGATCTAACTTGAATACAGTAATACCCCAGTTTTCATCCTTAATCCGTTCCAGAAGGTCGGTCGAAAATGGACAAAAACTGAAGTAATATTTCCCATAAGAAATAACGTAAATCCAATTAATCTGTTCCAGACACCCAAAAATTTTAACAAAAAATACATTTTATAGAAAATAACTATAGTGTTGCAGCTCTTCAGTGGTTAGCTCTTCCTTGTGGTCGTCCACCAACTCTTCCACATCCTGGCCACTCACATCCAACCCCATGGACTTCCCCAAAGCCACAATAGATTCCACAACAGGCATAGGGTTGCCAAGTTTACACTAACTTATAGTATTAAGTTAGTAATAGAACTAGGCATTAAAAACACAATAAAAAATAAAATACATACACAGTACATTCATTACTTACCTTAAAATATTTGTAGTCTTAATGTAGGGCGAGAGGTGAGTAGTACTTATTTGTAGGAAGTCAGGTGTAGGTAGCCGGTAGGTAGCTTGGGCTACATACATACACCTACCTACATAGCTACACGATATTCAATGCTGCCCAGAGCCATATTATTATCATCGACATACCATGTTCACTGAGTTTAATTGTTTCTAACACCTACCTAAAGATGCCATCATAAACAAAGGGAGAAGTAATGAATAATTCATGCTGAGAATTGTAAACAAGAGCGTTATGTTTTAAGGTCGGTGACTGGGCCAGACACAGATTCATGCAGTTTTCTCTAATGCTCGACCAGAGAAAACGTAGTGTTTTCCCTCCACTGACTACCACCCCTCGATAGTATATGAACATTGCATGTTTATATGCTATGTAACGTGTTTCTTATATAATTTTGAAGAAAATATCATAGATGGATTAATGAAAATGTATATTAATGTAAAATAAGACATTTAATGTGCCTAAGAGTGAGTCACGAATGTATGAGTAGCCCAGGCGGACACGTCTGGTATGGACGATTTCCGAGCAGTTGTACTAAACCCAGGGTAAAATTTCGCCGAAAAAAGTGCTCGAAATCCGAATTGCTCGATTTCCGCACTGGACGAAAACCTGGGGTCCACTGTATTTCCCACAAGAACTTTTGTAATAAAGTGTTAAAATGAATTAAGGAATATGAATTCTGGAATATGGTAGTAAGAGAGAAACAGCAAACAGTTTGTTATACAAGCTTTCACCCACTGAGTCAGGCACATAAATAAACATTCTTTGCTATAAGTGTCTTAAGGTAGTAGGTTGGTAGACAGCAACCACCCAGGGAGGTACTACCGTCCTGCCAAATGAGTGTGAAACAGAAACCTGTAACTGTTTTACATGATGTTAAGATTGCTGGTATCTTTTTTCTGTCTCATAAACATGCTGGATAACAGGTATATCTTGCTACTTACACTTAGGTCACACTACACAGGCATGCACATGCATATACAGTGGTACCTCGACTTACGATATTAATCCGTCAGAGAGGGCATATTTTAAGGCGAAACAATCGTTACACAAATCAATTTTCCCCATAAGAAATAATGGAAATAAATTTAATCCGTCCAAGACTTCCAAAAGTAGTTAAATAAAATATTTTTTAGAACTTTTTGACATTAAATAATACACAATTTAATGAATAATACCTAAATACACATGTAAATATTGTACAATAACATGTCACTTACATTTATTGAAGAGTTGTTGATGTGTGGAGGACGGGAGGAGGGGAGAAGGTGGAGTAGTATGCTAGTGTTTAGAAGGGAAATCCCCTTCCATTAACACTGCAGGTACCAAGTTCTTTTCTGGGGTTACTTCCCTTTTCTTTGAATGCTACACTCCCTGCATGAATGCTACACTCCCTGCATGAATGCTACACTCCCTGCATGAATGCTACACTCCCTGCATGAATGCTACACTCCCTGCATGAATGCTACACTCCCTGCATGAATGCTACACTCCCTGCATGAATGCTACACTCCCTGCATGAATGCTACACTCCCTGCATGAATGCTACACTCCCTGCATGAATGCTACACTCCCCTGCATGAAGAATGCTACACTCCCTGCATGAATGCTACACTCCTGCATGAATGCTACACTCCCTGCATGAATGCTACACTCCCTGCATGAATGCTACACTCATTGCATGAATGCTACACTCCCTGCATGAATGCTACACTCCCTGCATGCCTACTACACTCCCTGCATCCTTGCTACAATCCCTGCATCCTTGCTACACTCCCTGCCTCCTTGCTACACTCCCTGCATCCTTGCTACACTCCCTGCATCCTTGCTACACTCCCTGCATCCTTGCTACACTCCCTGCATCCTTGCTACACTCCCTGCATCCCTGCTACACTCCCTGCATCCCTGCTACACTCCCTGCATGCCTACTACATTCCCTGCATCCTTGCTACAATCCCTGCATCCTTGCTACACTCCCTGCCTCCTTGCTACACTCCCTGCATCCTTGCTACACTCCCTGCATCCTTGCTACACTCCCTGCATCCTTGCTACACTCCCTGCATCCTTGCTACACTCCCTGCATCCCTGCTACACTCCCTGCATCCCTGCTACACTCCCTGCATCCCTGCTACACTCCCTGCATCTTTACTACACTCCCTGCATGAATGCTACACTCCCTGCTTGAATGCTACACTCCCTGCATAAATGCTACACTCCCTGCATGCCTACTACACTCCCTGCATGCCTACTACACTCCCTGCATCCCTGCTACACTCCCTGCATCCCTGCTACACTCCCTGCATCCCTGCTAAACTCCCTGCATCTTTACTACACTCCCTGCATGAATGCTACACTCCCTGCTTGAATGCTACACTCCCTGCATAAATGCTACACTCCCTGCATGCCTACTACACTCCCTGCATGCCTACTACACTCCCTGCATCCCTGCTACACTCCCTGCATCCCTGCTACACTCCCTGCTACACTCCCTGCATGCCTGCTACACTCCCTGCATGCCTGCTACACTCCCTGCATGAATGCTTCACTCCCTGCACATTCTTTACCACAGGCTTGGCACTAGGAGCTTTCTTGGGGCCCATGGTGGCTTATTTAGCAGTTGCAAGCACTAAAAACAGTGGAATAATGACAATATACTGGTATGAATGCGTGGGTGTGGGTGGGTGGTCGCTCTCACTTGTAAACAATAGCACACTGACGCTCCCTGGAGTGCGCGCTCAGCTGGGCGCCAAGCGGACACGTCCGGTACGAATGTCGTTACACGAAGCAAACATCGTTAATCGCAATCAATTTTTTTTACGTTATAAATATCGGTACTCGAAAATAACATAAGATGACAGCATCGTAACACGGGGTATGACTGTATATATATACAGTGGAACCCCGAGTTTCGGCCGTAATCCTTTCCAGGAGCTAGGCCTAAACTCGAAGCGGCCGAAAGTCGAAACAATATTTCCCATAAGAAATAAAGTAAATACAGTGGTACCCCGGTTTACATAATTAATTCGTTCCAGAATGCTGTTCAAGTGCCGTTACCAAACTAATTTGTTCCCATAAGGAATAATGTAAATTAGATTGGTCCTTTTAGACCCCCAAAAATACACTTACAAAAGCACTTACAAAAATACACTTACATAATTGTTCGAGTTTGGAGCAGTACGTAAACCGGGGGTCCACTGTACAATTAATCCGTTCCACCCAAAAATATTCACAAAAAAATTCATTTTTTAAAGAATAAATACTATAGTTTTACATACAGAAAACAGTGAGAAATACAGTGGACCCCTAGATTATGTCATTATTTCGTTCCAGAATGCTGTTCAAGTGCCGTTACCGAACGAATTTGTTCCCATAAGGAATAATGTAAATTAGAATAGTCCTTTTAGACCCCCAAAAATACACTTATAAAAGCACTTACAAAAGTACATTTACATAATTGTTTGAGTTTGGAGCAGTACATAATCCGGGGGTCCACTGTAAATATAAAGCACCAATTTTAATGGATAAATGAACATTTAAATCAGTTTTACCTTTATTGAAGAGTTTTGTTGGTCATGCACTTGCATACTTCAAATCCTACCTTACTAATAGCTATCAGTATGTCACCATTAAAGACACAACCTCCTCGACACGACCACTTGATACTGGAGTACCACAGGGAAGTGTCCTTGGTCCCCTGCTCTTCCTCTTATACATCAATGATCTTCCCAATGTATCACAAAACCTGAAACCAATACTCTTTGCTGACGACACGACTTATGTCATCTCCCACCCAAATCTTGAAACGCTCAACACCATTGTTAACGACGAATTACTAAAAATATCTACATGGATGACAGCCAACAAACTTACACTCAACACTGATAAGACCTTCTATATTATGCTTGGTAACAGAGCAGGTGATGCACAATTAAACATTAAGATCAACAACACTCCTATTGCTAAACATAATGAGGGCAAATTCCTGGGCCTTCATCTCGACAGTAACCTGAAATTTAGCACTCATATCCAACACATAACAAAGAAAGTGTCCAAAACTGTGGGGATCCTCTCTAAGATATGTTACTATGTACCACAATCAGCCCTACCCACACTATACTATTCACTCATCTATCCCTACCTCACATAGGCCATTTGTGCTTGGGGATCAACAGCAGCAAGACACCTAAAGCCAATAATAACCCAACAAAAAGGCGCAGTAAGAATTATCATGCAATCCAACGCTAGGCAACACCCCCCCCCCCACTCTTCAAAGACCTAAACTTACTCACTGTTCAGAATATCAACACTTACTACTCTGCAATCTACATTTATAGAACCATAACTACCAACTTTAACCCTGAGCTAAAACACTTTCTTGACAGTTGTGACAGGACCCATAGACATAATACCAGACACAAACATCTCTTTGACATTCCCCGTGTCCGACTAAATCTATACAAATTTTTTTTTTTTTTAACACATCGGCCGATTCCCACCAAGGCAGCGTGGCCCGAAAAAGAAAAACTTTCATCATCATTCACTCCATCACTGTCTTGCCAGAGGGGTGCTTTACACTACAGTTATAAAACTGCAACATTAACACCCCTCATTCAGAGTGCAGACACTGTACTTCCCATCTTCAGGACTCAAGTCCGGCCTGCCGGTTTCCCTGAATCCCTTCATAAAATTCAATGTACATAAAAGGGCCTAAAATCTGGAACTCTCTGCCTGAAAACTAAAACTGCAGACACAACCTCCATTTTCAAAAGCACCGTTAAAAAAATCTTATCTCACTTACCGGTAGCTAACCACATGAAAACTACTTTATCTTGCACATATCCACAACAAAATTACACTTATTGATATCTGTGATTCCCCCTTAATTTGCACATGACTGTAACCAAGATTCTAATACAACTATTGCTTCATAATTCTTAAGCTAGTCATAAGTTTGCCTAAGACACTCCAATATAGAAACTGTATCATGCCAACACATCACCATTTCCATTAATATATAAACTAATTGTTAAATTCTTAAATTTTTGTACTACCTCAATTTTATAAATTTAGTTAATCACTACAATTACCTAACCTTAATACCAGTATAATCATTGTGTCACTATAGAGTAAGATCTAGTATAAGACTGCCTGAAATGCCTAGGCATACCTAGGCATATTATTGGCCTTCTTGTAATAAATAATTCATAAAATGTATTAATAACATAATATGTAAACCCCACTTTGTAATATTATCAGAAATAAAGTAAAGTTGATATGAGAGAGGCAGGAGAGTTTGTTTGGAGGCAGGACAAGATAGTCCTTCAATATGATACTAATATCAACTCTACGGCTTATTTATCTAGCACAGTTCATCTAATATGACATAATAAATAATATTAATAACATAGAAACATGATATATACTCTAGAATGAATTAAATATGTCATATGTCTCTCTCCCTATCCGACGAGTGTTGCTGTGTTTGTTGTTGGGTGTATAAGGGCCACTAAAGGATAAGCCTTACATAGTGGTGGTGATGGCTGCCAGAGACGGCAGTGTTGTCAGTCGCCCTATAACTCCAACAACATTGGAGGAGTCAGTTTCGTGCTGTCCTTTTCCTATTGATTAATCGCTTAACTTACTTGCTACACTGTTAATGCTACACTGTATCGCTGGCTGGTGCTATAGCCTTTATCGACTCGTGCTGCTTTAGTATCGTACATATTGTAAAATCACTGAATCACTGAAGAAGACACATTCTCCCCTCTCTCTTCCTCCTCCACTTTGGTACTTTGCTACAATTTCTTTCTTCATTTCTATTGTGATTGTCACTTTCTTTACCAAAGGGCTGCCACTATGAAGTTTCTTTGGGCCCAAGGTGGCTTATTTCACAGTCACAATCAATAAACAAGCACTAAACACAATGAATTTATTGTGAAATGTTTGGATGAGCGCGCAGGGTAATGTTCACTCAAGGATAAACAATGCTAGACTGGCTCATGATGCCTGCGCGGGGAGGTCCGCAAACGTGGGCAGGCGGACAGGTCTGGTACGCCGGCCGAAACTCAGGGCAGCGGCTGAAAGTCTGGACAAAATTAGGCCGAAAAAAGCGACCGAAACTCGAAGCGGCTGATACTCGGGTTGGCCGAAACTCGGGGTTCCACTGTACATACACACATCAAAGTTTTTCTTCTTTTTCTTAATAGCTCTTGTTCTTTATTTTCTCTATTTTCCATGGGGAAGTGGAAAAGAATCTTTCCTCTGTAAGCCATGCCTGTTGTATGAGGTGACTAAAATGCTGGGAGCAATGGGCTAGTAACCCCTTCTCCTGTATACATTACTTAACCCGTTAACAGTCCAAACGTATATACAGTGGTCCCTCGGTTTTCGTGCATCTCCAAACTCGAACATTTATGTAAGTGTATTTTCGTAAGTGCTGTTGCAAGTGTATTTTTGGGGGTCTGAAATAGACTAACCTACGTGACATTATTTCTTAAGGAAGTAAATTCGTTCGGTAATGTTACTTGAGCAGCATTCTGGAACGAATTTTCGGCGAAAACCGAGGGACCACTGTATACGTTCTCTCGCCCAACGCTTCGAATATTTTGAAAAAAAAAAAAATATATAGAAATAAATAGCGCATTTTTCTAAGTGTTATAGGATAAAAAATTTTTTTTAGGGTCAGTACTTACCAAGATATGAGGCTGCGAAGTTGGCACTTGACGATCACCTGACGGCAACATGGAGCGCTGCCGCTTGCAGAAATTCTACATATTTACCGTTTTTTTCCATTTTTTTTTAATTTTCTTGGTTTTTATGGTATGATAATTATGTTTTATAGTAAATCTTTTGATTTCATTGCCAATTGTTCTTTATACACCAATATTATATGCGAAATTATTATCATACTGTCACAAACACACATGTACACACTGATAGGTGATTTTGCACACCTGGCTGAATTACATTCTATTATCTACAACTTTTTTTTTTTTTTCAACAAGTCGGCCGTCTCCCACCGAGGCAGGGTGACCCAAAAAGAAAGAAAATCCCCAAAAAGAAAATACTTTCATCATCATTCAACACTTTCACCTCACTCATACATAATCACTGTCTTTGCAGAGGCGCTTAGATACGACAGCTGAGAATATCCCTCCCAATTGTCACTATCCCAGACCCCTCCTTTAAAGTGCAGGCATTGTACTTTCCATTTCCAGGACTCAAGTCCAACTAAATCAATTAACTGGTTTCCCTGAATCACTTCACAAAATATTACCCTGCTCACACTCCAACAGTTCGTCAGGTCCCAAAAACCATTCGTCTCCATTCACTCCTATCTAACACGCTCACACATGCTTGCTGGAAGTCCAAGCCCCTTGCCCATAAAACCTCCTTTACCCCCTCCCTCCAACCTTTTCGAGGACGACCCCTACCCCGCCTTCCTTCCCCTACAGATTTATACGCTCTCCAAGTCATTCTACTTTGATCCATTCTCTCTAAATGACCAAACCACCTCAACAACCCCTCTTCAGCCCTCTGACAAATACTTTTATTAACTCCACACCTACTCCTAATTTCCACACTCCTAATTTTCTGCATAATATTTACACCACACATTGCCCTCAAACAGGACATCTCCACTGCCTCCAGCCTCCTCCTCGCTGCAGCATTTGCAACCCATGCTTCACACCCATATAAGAGTTTTGGTACCACTATACTTTCGTATATTCCCTTCTTTGCCTCCATGGATAACGTTTTTTCTCTCCACAGATACCTCAACGCACCACTCACCTTTTTTCCTTCATCAATTCTATGGTTAACCTCATCCTTCATAAACCCATCCGCTGACACGTCAACTCCCAAATATCTGAAAACATTTACTTCTTCCATAATCCCTCTCTCCAATGTGATATCCAATTTTTCTTTATTTAAATCGTTTGATACCCTCATCACCTTACTCTTATCTATGTTGACTTTCAACTTTCTACCTTTACACACCCTCCCAAACTCGTCTACTAACCTTTGCAACTTTTCTTTAGAATCTCCCATAAGCACAGTATCATCAGCAAAAAGTAACTGTGTCAACTCCCATTTTGCATTTAATTCCCCATAATTTAATCCCACCCTCTCCCCAACACCCTAGCATTTACTTCTTTACAACCCCATCTATAAATATATAAAACAACCATGGTGACATTACACATCCCTGTCTAAGACCTACTTTTACCGGGAAGTAATCTCCTCTCTCCTACACACCCTAACCTGAGCCTCACTATCCTCATAAAAACTCTTTACAGCCTTCAGTAACTTACTACCTATTCCATACACTTGCAACATTTGCCACATTGCTCCCCTATCCACTCTATCATATGCCTTTTCTAAATACATAAATGCAATGAAAACTTCTCTACCTTTATCTAAATACTGTTCACATATATGCTTAACTGTAAACACTTGATCTACACATCCCCTACCCACTCTAAAGCCTCCTTGCTCATCTGCAATCCTACTCTCTGTCTTACCTCTAATTCTTTCAATAATAACCCTGCCATACACTTTACCTGGTATACTCAGTAAACTTATTCCCCTATAATTCTTACACTCTCTTTTATCCCCCTTCCCTTTATATAAAGGAACTATACATGCTCTTTGCTAATAATATAATACCTATAAAAATAATAATACATGTATAATAATAATGTACTACTATATAATAATAATGTACTACTATATAATAATAATTATAATAACAGACGGCTTTGAAAGGCCGTCTCTAGATGGCAGTGAATACCACAACAATGCGGGAGCAGTTATGGCTGCCTCCACTTGTCACATAATGACATATTTTATTCATTCTAGAGTTTATATCAGGTTTCTATGTTATTTATATTGTGTGACCATGGTGTAATAGCACACAAAATGCGTGATAAAGGAATAACAGGAAAAGTTGGTAGATGGATCTATAATTTCCTAACATGTAGAACACAAAGAGTAGTAGTCAACAGAGTAAAGTCTGAGGCAGCTACTGTGAAAAGCTCTGTTCCACAAGGCACAGTACTTGCTCCCATCCTATTCCTCATCCTCATATCAGATATTGACAGGGATATAAGCCACAGTGCTGTGTCTTCCTTTGCAGATGACACCCGAATCTGTATGACAGTGTCCACCGTTGAAGACACGGCTAGACTCCAAGCAGACATAAACCAAATCTTTAAATGGGCTGCAGAAAACAATATGAAGTTCAATGATGAGAAATTTCAATTACTCAGATACGGAAAACGTGAAGAAATTAAAATCTCTTCGGAGTACAAAACTAATTCCAACCACACAATAGAGCGAAAAACTAATGTCAAAGACCTGGGAGTGATCATGTCAGAGGATCTCACCTTCAAGGACCACAACAAAGTAGCAATTGCATCTGCTCGAAAAATGACAGGATGGATAATGAGAACCTTCAAAACCAGGGATGCCAAGCCCATGTTGACACTTTACAGATCGCTTGTTCTATCTAGGCTGGAATATTGCTGCACACTAACGGCACCTTTCAAGGCGGGTGAAATTGCTGACCTTGACAATGTACAGAGAACCTTCACCGCACGCATAAGTGCGATAAACCACCTCAACTACTGGGAACGCTTGAAGTTCCTAAACCTGTACTCTCTAGAACGCAGGCAGGAGAGATACATTATTATATACACATGGAAAATTCTCGAGGGCTTAGTACCAAACTTGCACACAAAAATCACTCCCTACGAAAGCAAAAGACTTGGCAGGCGATGTAACATCCCCCCAATGAAGAGCAGGGGTGCCACTAGCACGTTGAGGGACAACACAATAAGTGTCAGGGGCCCAAGATTGTTCAACTGCCTCCCAGCATACATCAGGGGGATTACCAACAAACCCCTGGCTGTCTTCAAGCAGGCACTGGACAGGCACCTAAAGTCGGTACCTGACCAGCCGGGCTGTGGTTCGTACGTTGGACTGCGTGCGGCCAGCAGTAACAGCCTGGTTGATCAGGCTCTGGTCCAACAGGAGGCCTGGTCACGGACCGGGCCACGGGGGCGTTGACCCCTGGAATTCTCTCCAGGTAGACTCCAGGTATTATGTCATATTAGATGAATTGTGATAGATAAATAAGCCGTATAGATAATATTAGCAAAATATTGAAGTAGTACATATTTTGTCCTGTCTCTTAAACTTGCCGCCCCCGCCACCACTAGCCACGCACCTAATGATACAGTGGACCCCCGAGTAACAAGCATAATTCATTCCAGAAGCCTGCTCAAGTGCCATTACCGAACGAATTTTCTCCCTTAAGGAATAATGTCAAGTAGGTTAGTCCATTTCAGACCTCCAAAAATACACTTACAAAAGCACTTACAATATTATACTTACATAATTGTACGATTTCCAAGGTGCTCGTAACTTGGGGGTCCACTGTATATTTTATTCATTCTAGAGTATATATCAGGTTTCTATGTTATTTATATTGTTTATTATGTTATATTAGATGAATTATGATAGATAAATAAGCCGTAGAGTTGATATTAGTGAAATATTGAAGTTCAGTGGACCCTCACTATTCGAACACCAAAACTCACCCTCATTCCAGAATGCTGTTCAAGTTCTGTTACCAAACGAATTTATTCCCATAAGGAATGATGTAAATTAGATTAGTCCATTTCAGACCCCTCAAAAATACACTTATGAAAGCACTTACAATAATAAACTTGCATAAAAGGGTGGGTTTTGGAGTGTTCGAATAGCAAGGGTCCACTGTATCTTGTTGTGCCTCCTGAGAGGCGGAACAGATTATTTAAATGAGGAAAATTGACTCAAAATACGAGCAAATCGGGATACGAGCAAGGTTACGGAATGGATTAAACTCGTAACTGCACAAACAGCCGTGTCTGCCATGCTCCGTGTTTTTTCGTGATTTTCACTGTCTCTCTTGCATGCTAGAACTTTAATCTGTGCAAGTTAACTTATAAGATACATCCCTCCAGCGCTTGGAAGTAATCTAGCAGAAAACAGTAAACACTACAGCCCCGGTGGCCTGGGGGTAAAGCTCTCGCTTCACGCACGGAGGGCCCGGGTTCTATTCCCGGCGGGGCGGAAACATTTTGAAGTGTCTCCTTACACACACACACACACAAACACATACATACAACAGGCCTAGTGTCTAATCGACATGTGCCTAGGACAAAATGGTAACTAACTAACTGAGTCAAAAAAAGAGAATTAGTGTGCAATAACATAGCAGAGCCATACTCCCTCCCAGAGGGGAACTATAGGCCTAGCGTGCCATGTGCAAAATAATATTAGAACTTTTTTGTCAGAGGAAAGAAAGTATACACTATAACATAGTGTTATAGTGTATACCACAGTGGTACCATAGTATATAGATAATATATGCTAAGGTGAAATTTAAAACTGAAGTGTTAGGCCTAAAGAGACAGGTTCATGTTCTAAACAGTTGTCAGCAGTCGCCAGAACCCTACCACGCAGGTCAGCTCGTATTAATAATCTTCTTAACCTGCTAGTGTACCTGATCTATAACAGGACACATGACCATAACACTAGACACAGATCACTCCTCGATGTTCCCCGTGTCCATCTAACACTATGTAAAAACTCAATGCATATAAAAGGCACGAAAATTTGGAATTCATTACCTGTTATTGGCAAAGAAACCCTACCTGTACCCCAGTTCAAAACGATGCTAAAAAACCACCTTCTCACCCAAACCTAAATGCTCAATATCAAAGATTCCAAACAAAGTAGAATAATCACTTAAATGTAAAAACCTGATTAATCACTTAAATGTAAAAACCTGTTATGAATAATACATACTAAGCTAACTGTTTCTATAACATTTACATTATAATGACCACGTAAACTGTAACTGCAATGCAATTACAGTGGACCCTCGGTTAACGAAATTAATCCGGTCCAGGAGCTATTACTTAATCTGAATCTTTCGTTATCTGAAACCTTATTTCCCATAAGAAATAATGTAAATACAATTAATTCGTTCCACAAAAAAATAATCACTCAAAAAAACAAAAAACAATAACATTTACTTACCTTTATTGAAGAGTTGCAGGCATCTGGAAGGTAGAGTTGCTGACAGGGGCAGGGTGTTAATGGTTGGAAGGGGAATCCCCCTCCAAAAGGACTTCAGGTAACAAGTCCCTCTCTGGGGTTACTTCCCTTCTTTTTCTTTTAATGCATAATGCTACACTCCCTGCATGCCTGCTACACTCCCTGCATGCCTGCTACACTCCCTGCATGCCTGCTACACTCCCTGCATGCCTGCTGCACTCCCTGCATGCCTGTTACACTCATTGCATGAATGCTACACTCCCTGCATGAATGCTACACTCCCTGCATGAATGCTACACTCCCTGCATGAATGCTACACTCCCTGCATGAATGCTACACTCCCTGCATGAATGCTACACTCCCTGCATGAATGCTACACTCCCTGCATGAATGCTACACTCCCTGCATGAATGCTACACTCCCTCCATGAATGCTACACTCCCTGCATGAATGCTACACTCCCTGCATGAATGCTACACTCCCTGCATGAATGCTACACTCCCTGCATGAATGCTACCACTGGGGTGCCACTAGGAAGCTTCTTTGGACCCATGGTGACTTATTTCACAGTGACAATCACTAAACCACCAAAAAAGACACCAAATATATTGTGAATCTTTGAAAGAGCGCGCTAGGTAATGTTCTCTCAATGGTAAACAACGCTTCACTGGCGTCCTGCGCTTGCGCAGAACAGGCGGACACGTCTAATACCTTTCGGTAACCGAGGAATTTTTCGCTAACCGATTACAAAAAAAGCTTACGTTTTCCGAAGCTTACGTTAACGGAACCTTTCGTTAACCGAGGGTCCACTGTAATTGTTTTAAATTGTTATCTCACTCAATTATTATGTTCAATTATTATGTTCAACTTATATTCAAACTTTATAACTTAGATACACAATTATACTTATTTTATAAATTATCAACCATAATTTTTTTACCATGTAGTCTACTATTAAATAGTCCTAAGAATGCCCGCAATGCACAGCATATTAGGGGCTTTTGGCATGTACATCTCATTCATACCTATGTATCATGTCTACCTATGTACATGTATATTGTACCATGTCTAAATAAATATTATTATTATTATTATTATTATTATTATTATTATTATTATTATTATTATTAGTGATACCATTGGGTAAAACATTCCTATTGAAATACGAAGACGTGCAAAATCTCGAGGAAATATGAAAATTGTACAGTTTTGTAGAAATACAATAAACAGTGTATAGTTATCAGTAATCGTATACAACAACACAAGTTCATTTATCATCCAGAAACCTTTCCACAGTGTTGCTGTAGCTAATAACCAGTAACAAATTGGTACAGTGGTCCCTCGGTTTTCGCCAAAAATTCGTTCCAGAATGCTGCTCAAGTGCCATTACCGAACGAATTCACTTCCTTAAGAAATAATGTCACGTAGGTTAGTCTATTTCAGACCCCCAAAAATACACTTGCAACAGCACTTACGAAAATACACTTACATAAATGTTCGAGTTTGGAGATGCACGAAAACCGAGGGACCACTGTACTTAGTGGGGTGGAGTGACGATCATTAGAAATTCCTTCATTTTTAATACGAGACATATACAATGGAAATACATTAACCCTTAAACTGTCCACACGTAGATCTACGTTCACTCGCGCACTGCTCCGAATATTTTGAAAAAAAAAAAATCATTTTTTTTTTTTTAAAATGAAGAGCGCATTTTTATAAACAGGATAGGCTAAAAAAAAAAATTTAGGCCCAGTACTTACCGAGATATAAGCCCGACAAGTTGGTGCTGGATGCTCACCTGACGGCAACAACAAGTCCTGCCGCTTGCAGAAGTAATGCCGATATACTTTTTTTTTTAGTTTTTATTTTAATTTATACAATTTTTATGTTCTGGTAATTACAATTTATAATAGTTCTTGTGATTTCATAGCCAATCTTTGTTCTAACACTAATATTAGGTGCTGAAATAGTACTCAAATAGTCACAATGACACCAACAGGTGAACAATTTCACCTGCCATGGTCATTTACTATTGTCTATAAATATATACAAAGTATTTATAGGTCCCAGAAATGTTTTAGACATCCTGGAGTATATATGAAATTCCTTGAAGAATGGTGTTATGACAATTGTCAGATAACTACTGATAAGGCAGTGACATTGATGAATGAATGTGTGCAAGGAACCCTTGCTTTGTTTTCACTCTCTGTATCTGTCTATCTATCTATCTGTCTATCTGTCTGTCTATCTATCTGTCTGTCTATCTATCTGTCTGTCTATCTATCTGTCTATCTATCTGTCTATCTATCTGTTTATTTATCTATCTGTCTATCTATCTGTCTATCTGTGTTTCTATCTATCTGTCTAGCTCGGCTTATCTGTCTTTGTTTGCCTGCCTATGTGTGCCTGGAGTATAATATGAAACTCCTTGACTAATGGTGTTATGACAAGTGTCAGATAACACTGACAGCCCAATGACATTGATGAATGAATGTGCGCAGGGAACCCTCGCTTTGTTTTCACTGTATCTGTCTATCTATCTGTCCATCTGTCTATCTGTCTGTGTCTCTGTCTGAGTGCGGCTGTAAACCAACAGGTATTATACCGATGCTTATTATGCTTATTATGTCTTATATCTACAAGCATTGTATAGCACTTTGCCTGGAATTTTGGGTTATCCTAGGTAATTTACACTATGTATAATAACTGTACTTATGTGTACATGTGAGAGAGATATAACAGATATATATAGATAAACAGAGATATAGACAGATACAGTGGTACCCTCGACTTACGATGTTATCATCTTACGTTATTTTCGATAACCGATATTTATAACGTAAGAAATTTGAATGCGACTTACGATGTTTGCTTCGTCTAACGACATCTACCGGACGTGTCCGCTGGCGCCCAGCTGAGCGCACTCCAGGAGCGTCAGTGTGCTATTGTTTACAAGTGAGAGCGACCACCCACCCACCCACGCATTCATACCAGTATATTGTCATTATTCCACTGTTTTTAGTGCTTGCAACTGCTAAAAAAGCCACCATGGGCCCCAAGAAAGCTCCTAGTGCCAAGCCTGTGGTAAAGAATGTGCAGGGAGTGAAGAATTTATGCAGAGAGTGTAGCAGGCATGCAGGAGTTGCAGGCATGCGGGAGTGTAGCAGGCATGCAGGGAGTGTAGCAGGCATGCAGGGTGTAGCAAGATGCAGGGGAGTGTAGCAGGGATGCAGGGAGTGCAGCAGGCATGCAGGGAGGTAGCAGGCATGCAGGGAGTGTAGCAGGCATGCAGGGAGTGAAAGCAGGGATGCAGGGAGTGTAGCAAGGATGCAGGGAGTGTAGCAAGGATGCAGGAGTGTAGCAAGGATGCAGGGAGTGAGCAGGATGGGGAGTGTAGCAAGGATGCAGGAGTGTAGCAAGGATGCAGGGAGTGTAGTAGGCATGCAGGGAGTGTAGCATTCATGCAGGAGTGTAGCATTCATGCAGGGAGTGTAGCATTCATGCGAGTGTAGCATTCATGCAGGGAGTGAGCATTCATGCAGGGAGTGTAGCATTCATGCGGAGTGTAGCATTCATGCAGAGTGTAGCATTCATGCAGGGAGTGTAGCATTCATGCAGGGAGTGTAGCATTCATGCGGGGAGTGTAGCATTCATGCAGGAGTGTAGCATTCATGCAGGAGTGTAGCATTCATGCAGGAGTGTAGCATTCATGCAGGGAGTGTAGCATTCATGCAGGGGTGTAGCATTCATGCAGGGGTGTAGCATTCATGCAGGGAGTGTAGCATTCATGCAGGGAGTGTAGCATTCATGCAGGAGTGTAGCATTCATGCGGGGAGTGTAGCATTCATGCAGGAGTGTAGCATTCATGCAGGGAGTGTAGCATTCATGCAGAGTGTAGCATTCATGCAGGAGTGTAGCATTCATGCAGGAGTGTAGCATTCATGCGGGGAGTGTAGCATTCATGCAGGGAGTGTAGCATTCATGCAGGAGTGTACATTATCAGGAGTGAGCATTCATGCAGGGAGTGTAGCATTCATGCAGGAGTGTAGCATTCATGCAGGGAGTGTAGCATTCATGCAGGAGTGTAGCATTCATGCAGGGAGTGTAGCATTCATGCAGGAGTGTACATTCATGCAGGGAGTGTAGCATTCATGCAGGAGTGTAGCATTCATAGGAGTGTAGCATTCATGCAGAGAGTGTAGCATTCATGCAGGGAGTGTAGCATTCATGAGGAGTGTAGCATTCATGCAGGGAGTGAGCATTCATGCAGGAAGTGTAGCATTCATGCAGGAGTGTAGCATTCATGCAGGAGTTAGCATTCATGCAGGAGTGTAGCATTCTGCAGGGATTAGCATTCATGCAGGGAGTGTAGCATTCATGCAGGAGTGTAGACATTCATGCAGGGAGTGTAGCATTCATGCAGGAGTGTAGCATTCATACAGGGAGTGTAGCATTCATGCAGGGAGTGTAGCATTCATGCAGGGAGTGTAGCATTCATGCAGGGAGTGTAGCATTCAAAGAAAAGGCCAGTAACCCCAGAAAAGACTTGGTACCTGCAGTGTTAATGGAAGGATTCCCTTCAAACATCAGCATCTACTCCACCTTCTCCCCCTCCCGTCCTCCACACATCAACAACTCTTCAATAAATGTAAGTGACATGTTATTGTACAATATTTATGTGTATTTCGGTATTCTTTATTAAATTCTGTATTATTTAATGTCAAAAGTTCTAAAAATATTTTATTTAACTACTTTTGGAAGTCTTGGAGGATTAAATTTATTTCCATTATTTCTTATGGGAAAATTGATTGAGTAACGATTGTTTCGCTTAAGATTGCCCTCTCTGAGGATTAATATCGTAGTTGAGTACCACTGTATATAGGACAGATAGATATGACAGAGATATAGACAGAGAGACAGCCAGAGACAGCCAAGCCAGCCTGCCAATTCTAAGAACATAAAAAGAAGGAACACTGCAGGCCTACTGGACCATGCAGGCAGGTCCATGTCACCCCCCGAGCTTAGAACAATGACCCACCTAGTTAGGTCACATCCTCTGAAGGAAGGAGCATTCATGCAGGGAGTGTAGCATTCATGCAGGGAGTGTAGCATTCATGCAGGGAGTGTAGCATTCATGCAGGGAGTGTAGCATTCATGCAGGGAGTGTAGCATTCATGCAGGGAGTGTAGCATTCATGCAGGGAGTGTAGCATTCATGCAGGGAGTGTAGCATTCATGCAGGGAGTGTAGCATTCATGCAGGGAGTGTAGCATTCATGCAGGGAGTGTAGCATTCATGCGGGAGTGTAGCATTCATGCAGGGAGTGTAGCATTCATGCAGGGAGTGTAGCATTCATGCGGGAGTGTAGCATTCATGCGGGGAGTGTAGCATTCATGCAGGAGTGTAGCATTCATGCAGGAGTGTAGCATTCATGCAGGGAGTGTAGCATTCATGCAGGGAGTGTAGCATTCATGCAGGGAGTGTAGCATTCATGCAGGAGTGTAGCATTCATGCAGGAGTGTAGCATTCATGCAGGGAGTGTAGCATTCATGCAGGGAGTGTAGCATTCATGCGGGAGTGTAGCATTCATGCAGGAGTGTAGCATTCATGCAGGGAGTGTAGCATTCATGCAGGAGTGTAGCATTCATGCAGGAGTGTAGCATTCATGCAGGGAGTGTAGCATTCATGCAGGAGTGTAGCATTCATGCAGGGAGTGTAGCATTCATGCAGGAGTGTAGCATTCATGCAGGGAGTGTAGCATTCATGCAGGAGTGTAGCATTCATGCGGGGAGTGTAGCATTCATGCGGAGTGTAGCATTCATGCGGGGAGTGTAGCATTCAAAGAAAAGGCCAGTAACCCCAGAAAAGGACTGGTACCTGCAGTGTTAATGGAAGGATTCCCCTTCCAAACACTAGCATACTCTCCACCTTCTCCCCTCCTCCCGTCCTCCACACATCAACAACTCTTCAATAAATGTAAGTGACATGTTATTGTACAATATTTACATGTGTATTTAGGTATTCTTTATTAAATTCTGTATTATTTAATGTCAAAAAGTTCTAAAAAATATTTTATTTAACTACTTTTGGAAGTCTTGGACGGATTAAATTTATTTCCATTATTTCTTATGGGGAAAATTGATTCGAGTAACGATTGTTTCGCCTAAAGATATGCCCTCTATGACGGATTAATATCATAAGTCGAGGTACCACTGTATATAGGACAGATAGATATAGACAGAGATATAGACAGAGAGACAGCCAGAGACAGCCAAAGCCAGCCTGCCAAATACATAAGAACATAAAAAAGAAGGAACACTGCAGGCCTACTGGACCATGCAAGGCAGGTCCATGTCACCCCCCGAGCTTAGAACAATGACCCACCTAGTTAGGTCACATCCTCTGAAGGAAGGAGCATGGCATCAGACCTAGTAGCACAAGCTAGTCAGGTCCAACTCACACCCACCCACAGCCACTAATGTATTTATCTAACCTATTTTTACTTTCCTCTTATAAGGGGAGTGTTAATGCGACATGACATCAGCGAATCCCTGATGATTGCCACACTATTTGCTCTAGTTGGCGCTCAATTGAACTGGTGCTCCCACAAGATACTAAGTGGTCCCAGATTTTTTAATACTGCGCACACTGAGGGCGCAGACCCATTCTCTCATGTCTAGGCGACTCAGGCCTATCGCACTAAATTTGAAGGAATGAAAAATAAAACATAGATCTACGTTTGGAGCAGTACGCGTACAAACATATATATACGTTTGGACAGTTTAAGGGTTAAAATCAAGAAGTCTCTCTGTGGTTCTGTTACACCGGTACCTGCCCCACGCAGCGCGTTTCAAACATACTGCCTGAGCACAAGCAGGAGACCACCAAGGCACATACTTCTGAAAATGCTTGCCCGAGGTTTGGGGGATAGAATGTGAAGCTGCAGTTAAGACGGAGGACAAGAAGAGATGTAAAACCTCCTCAATGGAGGACGAGGAAGGAGCCTCATGAAAGGCAGTACGATGTGTGTAAAGGTCCCATTTCGCCCGGTCAAATTGCCAGATTGGGCTACGAGGAGGTGGAGAATATGAAGGGGACATGAGGATGATTGGAAAATGACTGCTGTCATGTAAGTCCGGGAGGACAGACCAGGTGAAGTCGAGGACAGTTGAGGAAGAGCAGATGGAGAGATCGATGCAAGAGAAAGAATGAGTTCGAGGATCAAAATGAGTGGGAGTACCCATATTTAAAACATGGAGAGGGAGAGAAGCAAGAAATGCTCCAACTGAATGCCACAGGAGTCACAGTGTGACCCCTCCCCAGAGAAAATAATGTGCGTTAAAATCGCCAAGTAACAGAAAGGGTGGTAGCAAGGAAGAAACCAGAAAATCAACATCTGGGATAGACAATGCCCGAGAAGGGGAGAGATATAAAGAACAGAGTGTATACCACTTATTCAAGTGGATACAGGCTGCAGTGTAATGTAGAGAAGAATGAACATAGAGCTGACAGTATGGAATACTAGTGTGTTAAAGGTTCCATCGAAAATAGGATCCGATGAATATAACAAATCATAACCCAAAAAGATTTATAACAGTGGATTGTAATTTGGGTTTTTGCAAACAGACCCCAACAGGGGAAAACTGGGAGAGCAACACCTGAATCTCACCCCAATTACCCCTGAGGCCTCGGATATTCCACTGCAAATAAGCCATGGACTAGGGTTAGAAAAGTCCACGTGTGGAGGCAGCGGAAGATCTGTAATCAGAGAAGGAGTGGGACGCTGTGAAGGAAGGAGGGGTGTAGACAGAGAAGAGAGAGGAGGAGGAACAGGAGGTGGAGCGGTGTCCATCAACATTCCAGTCTCTGAAATATATTCTGCGATAGCGTCCAGCGTTTCATCAGACAAAGATGCAGAATGTGGGACCATATTAGAGATGGAAGAAGTAGGTGAGCAACAATCGGGGAGACTATAGACTGTACTAAAGTAGAGGGCGAGGAGATGTAAGGGGAAACTGTCAAAGGGGCTTGGGAGGGGACAGGAGTGGAAGCGACCTGGGGAAGGGCAGTCGAGGAAGAAACTTGGGAGGGGACAGAGGATGAAGCTATTGAACGAGGAGGAGGATGAACCTCCACACACGTTACAGAACTAGTCGGAGGTGAAGAACGGCATAGGAGTTTCGCTGGACTTATGAGAGAAGAGGATGGTGAGGATTAGGTGTTGGACAGGGCGTGTAAGCACAGAACTGTGCGAGTGAGTAGAGGAAAGGGTGAGGACAGTATGGGATGCCGAGGTAGGGACCTCGGAGCCAAGAACAGCAAAAGAATTCGAGGATAGAGCGACCACAGAGGAAGCTGCAGGAGTTGGGACCCCAGAAGTGGCAGGACGTTTAGCAATGCGAGAATAAGAATTATGGGGAAGTCTTCCTTGAAGGTGTAGATGAGAGACGGCCATAGCATATGAGAAGCCTTCCGCCTCTTTGAGACAACGGATTTTACACACATTTAGGTATACCTGACAATGGCGAGAGTAAGATGGATGTGCCTCATGACAGTTAAGGCAAGAGGGAGGTAGATTACAAGAAAGACTGGCATAGTTGTCGGCACCACAGACTGGGCATTCGGCCATGGACCTGCAATATTTCGCTGGATGACCAAAACGCCAGCAGTTTCTACACTGTTACGGTGTAAGGGTCACCTTTCGAACTTGTAAACGGTGACCTGCAATGTAGACCGAGGGCGGAAGTTCACGGCAGTCAAATGCAAGGATAACGTCTTCGCTTATGGGCAGGGAGGACAAATGTGTGAACTTTGAGGATAGGGAGGTCTTGGAGCTCAAGCTGCTCAAGAATATCATCACCATATGTCTGGAAATTCGTTGGACAATGGTGTGGGGTAAAATGACAGTACCACTACAAGAATTGAGAGAATGATGTTTGTCAATAGGATAGGAATAGTATCTATGGTCGTAAGGAGAGAAAGATCGTGAGCTTGGCCAGCATTCTGGACCGTGATGATGCGAGTGCCTCTCTTGAGAGCATGAAATGAGATATCTTTACCTACATGGCGTAGGAGAGCCTTACCAATACTATGATCGAAAAGATAGGTAGTAGGAGAAGTCGGTCTAAGAGTAAAAAACTTTGTCCATTGAGTAGTGTGAAACAAAGTGTTTAAGGGGAGTGCGTGACGAGCTGGTCGTTTCTGAGACGAATGAGAATGAAGTGTCGAATCGTCATGTAAGGGTCTTAGTCGTTTAGATGTGGGACCAGAGGTGGTCCGACGTGGGACGGGCGAGCAATCTGAAAATTACTGCACCGTAGAGGGAGAAGCCGGAATCAAGGTCAGAGAAGAGCGAAGGTCAGATGTGTCAAAAGGGCCGGTCGGAACCCCGGTACCTGAAGCAGGTGACGAACTGGCACCAGCAAGAGGTACAGGGGTATTGGAAGTGTCCAAAGAGTGGTCCATTAACGAGGTAGGGTCAGAACTGGGTGCAGTATCAGGAAGTTGCCCGGGGGTAGTAGTTTCATGGATCGGGTCGTCCATGTTTAGGTTACTTCTTTCTTTTTGTTTTTAATAAAAAAAAGAAAGAAAAGAAAATAAAAAGAAAAAAATTAATAAAAAAGGGGGGAACGTGGAGGAATAGCTCCTAGGAGGAAAGAAAGGGGCATAAATCCCCCTCAGCACCCAAGAGGACCTCAACACCACAAGTAGTGCAGATGCTGCATAGAACCCGTGCCATACCCTACCTTTCATGCCAGTAAACCAGCAATCTGGGATAGCAACCTCACATCCACCGAGCCACCTCGGCGGACAAAAGAGAGGGTGGCCGGATACCCGCCACAAAGAATACCTCCTTTGTATAGTATATATATGATAGAAAAATAGTAATAAACAACACTTTTTATTGTTGCTTTATGTAAACATGTTTTGTAAACAATATAATGACAGCAAAGTCTGTGCGGCTATTGTATATTATACAATGAGTGAATAAATACCAAATAGTCTTTATATTGGTCTCACAGGCCATAAAAGTTACTTGAAAAAATAAAATAGTAAAAAATAAAAGAAAAAAGTAGAAAAAACAAAATAAACTATTACCGGGTGACAGGCAGTCGGCAATGTTGCCGTAAGCAGTTCAGTTTCTGTCAACTTCACGCCTCCATATCTCAGTAAGTACTGATCGCAAAAAAAATTTTTTTGGTCTATAATACTCAAAAAAAAAAAAAACTATTTCATAAGATTTTTTTTTCAAATATTTTTCGACCCTGAGTGGGAGTTAAGGATCGAGGGTCTCGACCCTGAAAGGGTTAATGCATGCTAGGCCTGTAAACTTCATGTTAAAATGCTTTTGTTAGTGTATTTTTGGGGGTCTGAAACAGATTAATCTAATTTACATTATTCCTTATGGGAAAAATTTGTTTGGTAATCAACCAGATCAGCACTCAAACAGACTTCTGGTATGAATTAAGTTCGAGTACAGAGGTACTACTGTATATATGTCATGCAGAATAGATAAAATTAGTCAATCAGTAAGAACTCATTTAACCCTTTGAGGGTCGGTGAGGTACAAGTACGTCATTGCAGCCAGGGTCGGTCCACTACTTGAACGCGTAAATTCTAGCGCCTTCAAATCGAGCGGAGAAAGCTGGTAGACCTACATGTGAGAGAATGGGTCTGCACGGTCAGTGTGCAAAGTATAAAAAAAATTATGGAGCCAGTGGTGCATTTTGGGAATGCCATTTCAGTACCATTGTTCACCATGCCTTGTGGCAAGAAACACCTCACTCCTCGGCAAATGGACTAGTGTCCGGTTTTGAAATTCCCAGAATGCTGTCATGCATTCAACGATACTCAGATATGTCCATAGTTAGCATTTCACGAAATCTTGACAGATGAATTTCATGGTTTGAGTGAGTTGTACAAATGAGAATGTACAAGTCCCAGGAAGCATGAAGAAAGTTGAATGGACTGAAAACAATGCCCAGGAAACCAGAAGAAAGGAAGAGATGAGAGGAAGGAAGAAGTAAGGAAGGAGGGAAGGTAGGTAGGAAGGAGGAAAGGTAGGTAGGAAGGAAGGAAGGTAGGAAGGAAGGATGAACATCAACCTAGGATAACCCAAAAAAGTCAGACAGAGACTTATTTCCATGTTGGTTGGTGGGATGGGGAGGAAGCAATGGGTGTTGACAGGCAGTGAGGGTGGTGAATGATGGTGTAATTTGTCATTGTGACACTAGCCATGCCGGTGACTCAGCATATTTACAAGTCCACCCAAACACACAACTACAAGCTTACAGAAGCTGTACCAGTTCTAGGAACGTGTCCAGTGACTATATGTGTACAGTGGACCCCCGAGTTTCGGTCACCTCAGAAATCGAACAATTATGTAAGTTTAATATTTTAAGTGCTTTTGTATGTGTATTTTTCCTTAAGGGAACAAATTCGTTTGGTAATGGCACTTGAACAGCCTTCTGGAATGAATTATGACCGAAACTCAGGGGTCCACTGTATATATATGATAGAAAAATAGTAATAAACATTTTTTATTGTTGATTTGTGTAAATATGTTTTGTAAACAATATAATGACAATGTTTGTGCAGTTATTGAGTAGCATACAATGAGTGAATATACATACCTTATATATTTGTCTCACAGGCAGGTAGGAAGAAGGGAAGGCAGGAAGGAAGGAAGGAAGAGATGAGATGAATGAAGAAGGAAGAAAGGAATAAGGAGGGATGGTAGGTAGGAAGAAGGGAAGGTAGGTAGGAAGGAGGGAAGGTAGGAAGGAAAGAAGGAAGGTAGGTTGGTGGGGAGGAAGGGATGTGTGACTGGTGACTCAGTATATATTTACAAGTCCACCCCCACACAACTACAAGCTTTCAGAACCTCTTGCAGTTCTAGCAACGTGTCCAGTGACTCTATATGTGTATATATATGATAGAGAGATAGTAATAAACAACATTTTTTATTGTTGGTTTGTGTAAACATATTTTGTAAACAATATAATGACAGCAAAGTTTGTGCGGTTATTGTGTAGTATACAACGAGTGAATATACACTAAATAGTCTTTATATTGGTCTCACAGGCCATAAAAGTTACTTGAAAAAACAAAATATTAAAAAAGAAAAGAAAAAAGTAGAAAAAAACAAAAACTATTACAGTCATCCCTTGGTTTTCAATTGTCTCAGTTTTCACCGATTTTGGTTTTCAATCACTTTTTTCGTGGAAAAATTGTCTCAGTTTTCACCGATGGTACGGAACCTGTCTACCAGTGCCCCGCACATACAAAGCCTGCTAGACCACCACTAATGCACATTGTCATGCAGTGTAGCATTGTTTATGCTTGAGTGAACATCATCCCAGGAGTTCATACAAAACATTTATTAACAATTCATTGTTTTTGGCCCTTGATTATTGTGTGTGACTACTAAATAAGCTACCATGGGCCCAAAGAAAGCTCCTAGTGCCAGTCCTTTGGTAAAGCAAGTGAGAAACACGATGGAGTTTAAAAGTGTAGCAGGCATGCAGGGAGTGTAGCAGGTATGCAGGGAGTGTAGTATGTATGCAGGGAGTGTAGCATGTATGCAGGGAGTGTAGCATGTATGCGGGGAGTGTAGCATGTATGCAGGGAGTGTAGCAGGTATGCAGGGAGTGTAGCAGGTATGCAGGGAGTGTAGCAGGTATGCAGGGAGTGTAGCAGGTATGTAGGGAGTGTAGCAGGAATGCAGGGAGTGTAGCAGGTATGCAGGGAGTGTAACATGTATGCAGGGAGTGTAGCATGAATGCAGGGAGTGTAACATGTACGCAGGAGTGTAGCATGTATGCAGGGAGTGTAGCAGGTATGCAGGGAGTGTAGCAGGTATGCAGGGAGTGTAGCAGGCAGGGAGGGAGTGTAGCAGGCATGCAGGGAAGTGACCCCGGATAAGGACTTGGTACCTAAATTCCTTATGGAAGGGGATTCCCTTTCCAAAAAATCCTGTCTCTTCCCTCTCCCCTCCTCCCTCTCTTCCATCCAGCAACATCAGTCTTCACTAAAGGTAAGTGCCACATAGAGGTCATTCATTTGTGCATGTAAATCTATCTTTAAGGCCCCCAAAATTTTTTTTTTCCAAACTTCTGGGTTTCTGGAATGGATTAATTGAATTTCCATTATTTCTTATGGGGAAAATAGTTTTGGTTTTCACCGATTTTGGTTTTAGCTGATCCATCTGGAACGGATTAAAATTGAAAACCAAGGGATGACTGTACTGGGTGACCGGCAGTCGACAATGTTGCCGAAAGCGGTTCAATTTCTGTCAACTTCACGCCTCCATATCTTGGTATTGATCGCAATTTTTTTTTTTTGCCTATAACACTCACAAAAAAAAAAAAAAAATCATTTCATAATAATTATTTTTTTTTGAATATTTTTAGACCCTGAGAACGAGTTTGGGAGAGGGCCTCTTGAACCTCAAAGGGTTAAAATTAAGTCGTTTCTAAAGTTTTCTCTTATACGTTTAACCCTTAAACGGTCCAAACGTATATATACGTTTGCATGCCCAATGCCCCGAACATTTTGAAATTTTTTTTTTTTTTTTTATAGAAATAAAGAACACATTTTTTTAAGTGTTATAGGGTAAAAAAAAAACAATTAGGGTGAGTAGTTACCGAGATATGAGGCGGAGAAGTTGGCACTGGATGCTCACCTAACAGCAACAGGAGTCCTGCTGCCTGCAGAATTGTTGCCGATATACCTTTTTTCTCTTTTTTTTATTATTTTTATATAATTTTTATGTTCTGATAATTACAATTTATAGTAGTTCTTGTGATTTCATAGCCAATCTTTGTTCTGACAGTAATATTAGGTACTGAAATTGTACTCAAATAATAATAATAATGATAGTGCATAAAAATAATAATAATAATAATGATAGTGAATAATAATGATAATAATAATAATGATAGTACATAATAATAATAATAATAATAATAATACGTAATAATAATAAAGTTCCCTTGAAGCCATTATGTAAGATATGTGTCACTGCCTTATCTCATCTGATCTCCACTAATGATGACTGGTGACATTTGATGAGGGGTGAGGGTAATCTTATCTCTTCTTATCAGTCCAGTAATTACAGTGATGACATTTGACGAGCTTACACTGCTTCCCTTTATTTGTTACGCAAACCTTTCTGTCTGTCGGTGTCTGTCTGTGTGTCAGTCTTTCTGTCTGTCTCTCTTTCTGTCTGTGTGTCTGTCTTTCTGTCTGCTTGTCTCAGAGAGTAGCTCATAAACCAACTGGTATTACGCAGATCACAAGCACATTATATCACTTTGACTTGATTTTTTTAGTTATCCTAGGTAATTTACACTATGTATAATTGTATTTACGTATGTGTTCCTGTGAGATAGAGACAGATAGAGACAGAGACAGATAGATAGATACAAACAGAGAGAGATAGACAGCCAATCAGGTACCCAGCTGACCAGCCAGCTGCTTGCCAGCCAGGTGGCCAGGCAGGCAGGCAGCCAGCTGGCCTGCCAGCCTGCCGACATCACTTTCCACTTCAAAGGGGAGTGTTAATATGACATGACTTCAGTGAATCCTTGGTGTTTGCTGCAGTGTTTGCTCTAGCTGGCACTCAATTTAACTGGTGCTCCCACAAGGTACTAAGTGGTCCCAGATTTTTTTAATATGGCGCACACCGAGTGTTAAGACCCATTCTATGCTGGCCAGGCATCTCAGACCAATCGTGCCAAATTTGGAGGCAGGAAAAATAAAACGTAAATATACGTTTGGGGCAGTAGCAGTACTAACGTATATATACGTTTAGACCGTTTAAGGGTTAAAGATATTTTTTTTTTTCAATTATGTTAATGTAAAAATTAATAATTTTGTACGAAAAGTCTTAGAAATTTACCTAACCTTATTATAATAAGTGCAATTTAATTAAGCCTAATGCAATGTGTAGAATTTTTTACATTTCCTCTCAGTTTTTACACAGGAAGATACTAGTGATATTCCAGAAATAATAAATTATGCAGAACAGGACAATAATAAACTATGCATAATTAGGGTCACAAGTGACATGGTCCTTAGACAAATAGATAAGTTAAAACCTAACAAATCCCTGGGCCCTGATGAACTGTATGCAAGGGTTCTAAAGTAATGTAAAGAGGAGCTTAGCAAATCTTTGGCTAATCTTTTCAACATATCACTACAAACTGGCAAAGTGCCAGATAAGTGGAAAATGGCAAATGTGATACCTATTTTCAAACCAGGTGACACGTCCTTAGCTTCAAACTATAGACCAACAAGCCTAACCTCCATAGTTGGAAAATTTATGGAATCAATAATTGCTGAAGCAATTCGTAGCCATCTTGAAAGGCATAAATTGATCAATAAATGTCAGCACGGATTTACAAAAGGGCGTTCCTGCCTTACGAATTTATTAACTTTTTTCACTAAGGTATTTGAGGAGGTAGATTGTGGTAAAGTAAAGGTTAATCCTAATACAGTGGACCCCCGGAAATCGAACATTCTTCGTTCTAGAATGCTGTTCAAGTGCGGTTACCGAATGAATTTATTCCCATAAGGAATAATGTTAATTAGATTAGTCCATTTCAGACCCCCAAAAATACCCTTACAAAAGCACTTACAATAATAAACTTACATAATAGGTTGAGTTGGGAGGCGTTCGATTTCCGGGGGTCCACTGTACATAGTAACTACTTAAAATTAGACAAGATGATAGTACATAGTAATTACTTAAAACTAGACAAGTGGTTTACTTGGTTACAACCATGTTTAATCTTAATACTAATGTGAGGTAGTCAAGGTGGAAGTTAATGAGAATAATAATCTTGAAGTTGCACATAAAAACAGTTACAATTAATGGTTCAGTAATATTTCATGGACTGGCAGAAGTTTAAAAGTATAGAGGCCACATAAAATAACTAGTTAGCAGTTGTTTTGGTTGATTTGGTTAGTATTGAGAGATAAGATGATTTTTTAGCAAAGTCCTAAATTTATAAGTACAGTGGGCCCCCGAGTATCGTAATTAATCCGTTCCAGGAGCTATTACTTAACACGATGTTTACGAAATTCGAACCCTTATTTCCCATAAGAAATAATGTAAATACAATTAATCCGTTCCACAAAAAAATATTTAGATACAAAATAATTAAAAATAATATATATATACATTTACTTACCTTTATTGAAGAGTTACAGGCATCTGGAAGATAGGGTAATGAGTAATGAAGGTCCTCTTGGGCATTTTCTTCCAAAACAGGCCTGTTTCATCACAATTAAACACTTGTTGGGGGGAGGAATTCTTCAGCCTCTACGAAACGGAATCCCCACTCCCTGCATGCCTGCTACACTCCCTCCTGCATGCCTGCTACACTCCCTCCTGCATGCCTGCTACACTCCCTCCTGCATGCCTGCTACACTCCCTGCATGAATGCTACACTCCTTGCATGCCTGCTAAACTCCCTGCATGAATGCTAAACTCCCTGCATGAATGCTAAACTCCCTGCATCTATGCTAAACTCCCTGCATGAATGCTACACTCCCTGCATGCCTGCTAAACTCCCTGCATGAATGCTAAACTCCCTGCATGAATGCTAAACTCCCTGCATGAATGCTAAACTCCCTGCATGAATGCTACACTCCCTGCATGCCTGCTAAACTCCCTGCATGCCTGCTAAACTCCCTGCATGAATGCTAAACTCCCTGCATGAATGCTACACTCCCTGCATGCCTGCTAAACTCCCTGCATGCCTGCTAAACTCCCTGCATGCCTGCTAAACTAACTGCATGAATGCTAAACTCCCTGCATGAATGCTAAACTCCCTGCATGAATGCTAAACTCCCTGCATGAATGCTAAACTCCCTGCATCAATGCTACACTCCCTGCATGCCTGCTAAACTCCCTGCATGCCTGCTAAACTCCCTGCATGAATGTTACAGTCCCTGCATGCCTGCTAAACTCCCTGCATGAATACTAAACTCCCTGCATGAATGCTAAACTCCCTGCATGAATGATAAACTCCCTGCATGAATGCTAAACTCCTGCATCAATGCTACACTCCCTGCATGCCTTCTACACTCCCTGCATGAATGCTAAACTCCCTGCATGAATGCTAAACTCCTGCATGAATGCTAATCTCCTGCATCAATGCTACACTCCCTGCATGCCTGCTACACTCCCTGCATGCCTGCTACACTCCCTGCATGAATGCTACACTCCCTGCATGCCTGCTAAACTCCCTGCATGAATGCTAAAATCCCTGCATCTATGCTAAACTCCCTGCATGAATGCTAAACTCCCTGCATGAATGCTACACTCCCTGCATGCCTGCTAAACTCCCTGCATGCCTGCTAAACTCCCTGCATGAATGTTACAGTCCCTGCATGCCTGCTAAACTCCCTGCATGAATACTAAACTCCCTGCATGAATGCTAAACTCCCTGCATGAATGCTAAACTCCCTACATGAATGCTAAACTCCCTGCATCAATGCTACACTCCCTGCATGCCTTCTACACTCCCTGCATGAATGCTAAACTCCCTGCATGAATGCTAAACTCCCTGCATGAATGCTAAACTCCCTGCATGAATGCTAAACTCCCTGCATGAATGCTAATCTCCCTGCATCAATGCTACACTCCCTGCATGCCTGCTACACTCCCTGCATGCCTGCTACACTCCCTGCATGAATGCTACACTCCCTGCATGCCTGCTAAACTCCCTGCATGAATGCTAAACTCCCTGCATCTATGCTAAACTCCCTGCATGAATGCTAAACTCCCTGCATGAATGCTACACTCCCTGCATGCCTGCTAAACTCCCTGCATTTATGCTAAACTCCATGCATGAATGCTAAACTCCCTGCATGAATGCTACACTCCCTGCATGCCTGCTAAACTCCCTACATGCCTGCTAAACTCCCTGCATGAATGCTAAACTCCCTGCATGAATGCTACACTCCCTGCATGCCTGCTAAACTCCTTGCATGCCTGCTAAACTCCCTGCATGAATGCTAAACTCCCTGCATGAATGCTACACTCCCTGCATGCCTGCTAAACTCCCTGCATGCCTGCTACACTCACTGCATGAATGCTACACTCACTGCATGAATGTTACCACAGGGGTGCCACTAGGAAGCTTCTTTGGACCCATGGTGACTTATTTCACAGTGACAGTCACTAAACCACCAAAAAAGACTCCAAATGTATTGTGAATGTTTGAAAGAGCGCGCTGGGTAATGTTCTCTCAATGGTAAACAACGCTTCACTAGCGGGCATCCTGCGTCCTGCGCAGGCGCGGAGCAGGCGGACAGGTCTAATATGTTACGAAACACGAGCCAGTTTACGATTCTCGAAATAAAAAAAAGCTTATGAAACACGATTTTTATGAAATAAGAACCTTACGAAACTCGGGGGTCCACTGTACAGTGGACCCTCTGTTTTCGTCATTAATCTGTTCCAGAGAGTCCGGCGAAAAATGAAATCAACGAAAACTGAAACCATTTTCCCCATAAGAAATACAGGTCTCCCTCCACATTCACAAGGGTTAGGGGATCAAGAACCTTGCAAATGTTGAAAATTCACGAATGTTTGGTGCGCAAATAGTATATTGTAGGGAAATATAATAATAGCATTTACTTAGCCTAACAATACTGCTTCCTTAACCTATTGAACCATGAACAATCATAATACACATGAAAACATCGTAAAATATTGTATTTACATGTTATGGTTTAATAACAAATACAGTGGAACCTGCTTAATATAGGGTGCAAGGTGAATGAATAGTAAGGTAGGAGGTAGGTATCAAAGTGTGGTAGGTATGTAACCCCCCATCTGGCTACCCCACCCACACATTATATACTAAGCTTTTAAAGTGCCCTAGAGCGATAAAATGCATATACAGTACACTCATTACTTATCTTAAAATATTTGTAGTCTTAATGTAGAGTGAGAGGTGAGTAAATAAGATTAAATGAATAAATAAGAGAGAGAGATTGAGAGTGTAGGAGGTTCGCGAGTTTTGTAAACAAACCAGTTGTTGTTGTTGTTAGCAGTCCTGACACAAATGTTTTTTGTTCACTCGTCAAGCCAACTGGAAAAACATCTCAAATTTATGTTAATTTATATGTTTATATGTTATGTAGCATATTTATTATATAATTTTGAAAAAATATCATAGATGGATTAAGCAAAATGTCTATATTAACGTTTTATATGACATTTATGTGCCTCAGAGTGATTATTATTGTGTTATTATTATCATCATTAATATGGCATCTTCAAGACTAATAACACACTCTTAGTGACTTTAATGTGTTCCTCCATGCCAGCACAGGCGCAAGTTGAGGAGTTTAAAGCAGTTAAGTTCAGTGACAAAGTGTAGCATTAAGAGTGTAGCAATTAAGCATAAGCCGCTCTGCCTATCTTCTGCAAGGTATGTAAATGGTGTACATACACCAGTTCATTTGTTCATTAAGCATAAGCCGCTCTGCCTATTTTCTGCAAGGTATGTAAATGGTGTATATACACCAGTTCATTTGTACATTATGGTTTTCTTATGAAAGAAGCGATCTAATGCAGTTTGCCGGTTGAGGGGGTCGGAGGGAGGGTAGTAGGGACATGCAGGTGGCGGGAAACTTAAATGTGATTTGGCGGCTGGGAATTCGCGAATGTTCGAAGCCCGTGAAAGTGGAAAACATGAATGATAAGGGAGACCTGTAATGTAAATCCAATTAATCCGTTTCAGACACCCAAGTGTATTAACATAAAATAAATTTTTTAGAGATTAAATATAGATTTACATACAGAAAAGAATGACAAATAAATATTAAGCACTAATAACATGTATAAATGAACATTTAACATCCCACTTACTTTTATTGAAGACTCTTGTTGGTGTATGGAAGACGGAGAAGGAGGGAGGCGAGTTTATTGTTTGGAGACAGGACAAAATGCTTCAATATGATGCTAATATCAAATCTATGGCTTATTTATCTATTACAATTCATCTAATATGACATAAACAATATTAATAACAAAGAAACATGATATATACTCTAGACTGAATAAAATATGTCATTACGTATGTGAGGAGTGGTGGTCGTGTTGGTGTTATTGGGTTTATAAAGGCCACTGACCATAAGCCGTATATATAGTGGTGGTAACAGCAGGCCACCACCACTATTCACACTGAAACAATGTACGTAATTTATAAATAAGAAATATTTACACTTTAATTTATAAATAAGAAATATTTACACAATAATTTATAAATAAGAAATATTTACACTTTAATTTATAAATAAGAAATATTTACACTTTATAAAAAAGAAATATTTACACTTACCTTGGAGGAGTTGGCAGAGGGCAGCGTTGTTGTCAGTGCCCCTATATACCTCAAACAACAATGGAGGAGTTAAGTTTCATGTCGTCATTTTTCTATCACTTAATCTACTTGCTACACTGTTAATGCTACACTTTATTGCTGGCTGTCGCTATAGCCTTTATCGACTCCTGGTGCTTTAGTATCGTACATATCGTAGAATCACTGAAGAAGGCACATTTTCCCCACTCTCTATCAGCCCTTTACCAAAGGGCTGGCACTAGGAACTTTCTTTGGGCCCATGGTGGCTTGTTTAGCAGTCACACAATAAACAAGTGCCAAAAACAATGGATTACAGTAGACCGTCATTTAGCACGAGATTATGTTGCACGTTACGGGTATTGCACGATTGAAGAATTGCGGCACATTATTATCTAACACTACGTAAAAATGATATTACACGGTCGCGGGGATGGGGGGGATTTGAGCGCACAGTTGCCCTTAGTGGGTTAAACCATTGAGACAGTGGGGGTCCTACTGAGGGTGGCTAAGAGCCACATCAAGTGTTTAATGCTGACGAGACAAGTGTTTTTTGGAAGAAAATGCCAACACGAACTTATATCAGTCAGCAAGAGAAAAGTGCACCAGGCTTCAAGACAGCAAAGGATCGCTTCACCTTGCTCCTTTGTGGTAATGCATCAGGTGATTTCAAGTGTAAGCCCATGGTTATTTACCGCCTAAGAATCCTCATGCTTTGAGGAAAAGGGAATTTGTTTTTCCTTCCCATAAACTGTAAGTAAGTTTATTCAGGTATACACAGATACAGTTACATAGATTATCATACATAGCAGCATATGTGTAGGGAGCCTAGGATAACCCAAAAAAAGTCAGACAGAATGGAAATAAGTCACTCTGACTTTTTTGGGTTATCCTAGGTTCTCTACACATATGCTCCTATGTATGATAATCTTTGTAACTGTATCTGTGTATACCTGAATAAACTTACTTACAGTTTGCGGGAAGGAAAAACAAATTTCCATTTCCTCAAGCGGCCCTCTTGTTAGGGATCAGCTGGGGAGACTACCCGCCGTCTCCAGCCACCACCCCACCATCCCAGCATTCGTAGTTCATACACGTTCAGTCCACTGCTACAAGCTAGCTATGTTTGTGAAGAAGAAAGAGAGTGAATTGTGTTTTGATCTTTAAATTACTATATCTTGTATCTGACAAGCAATTATGACACCCAGTAGGCATACCAGTGTTGCTCAAAGTGGCAAGAAAAGGTATAAGCATTTAAGTCTTAGGATTAACGAAGAAAACAAAGATATTAGACAAGACATAACCTGTGGCCGTAATGAAGTATTACTTTGTACACATAAAAAGATGTAAACATAAGTTTGTGTGACTGACTGACTGACTGACTGACTTGACTGGAATGACTTACTGACTGACTTACTGACTGACTTGACTGACTTACTGACTGACTTGACTGACTTACTGACTGACTTGACTGACTTACTGACTGACTCGACTGACTTACTGAATGACTTGACTGACTTACTGAATGACTTGACTGACTTACTGAATGACTTGACTGACTTACTGAATGACTTGACTGACTTACTGAATGACTTGACTGACTTACTGAATGACTTGACTGACTTACTGAATGACTTGACTGACTTACTGAATGACTTGACTGACTTACTGAATGACTTGACTGACTTACTGAATGACTTGACTGACTTACTGAATGACTTGACTGACTTACTGAATGACTTGACTGACTACTGAATGACTTGCAGACTTACTGAATGACTTGACACTAATGACGACTGATTACTGAATGACTTAAAGTTAGACACTCAGTACAACCATCGACTTCAGTTCCAGAACCTCTACTATCCATCTCAGCCCAGTAGGGCCACAGCATAACTCTCCACTCTCTTCACAATCATCCACAAACACCAGCACCCACAATTTAAGGTAAATACTATTATTTCTGTTACATTTGTAGTCTTAAGCAGTAAAAAGAACATAATACATCACGATAATGAACTACAATTACATATTCACTTTTATTTTTGTAAGATCTGTTGGTCTAAAAAAACTTGTTTGGCTTTTTGGGGACTCCCAGGAACGTAACCCTATTTTTCCCCATAAGTTCTTTTAATTATCTAACACGACGTTTTCAGGAACGTAACTACCGTGCTAAATGACGATCTATTGTATTACAAAATGTTTCATATGATAATGTTCACTCACCGAGAAACAATGCGACACTGCCTGAGAATGTGTGTGTGGGAGGCTTTGTGTGCATGCGGGGCACTCAGACAGGTTCCATACCAACAACGAAAACTGAGGAAAGCAATGAAAATGGAGGGAATATTTTGCCGAAAAAGTTGGCAATAACTGAAATCGGTGATAACAGAGATCAACGAAAAGGGAGGGTCCACTGTATAGTCAGGGGATCCTTTACAGGTTCCGGTAGCGAGTTCCAGATCTTTGGGCCCTTTATGTGCATAGCATTTTTGCATAGAGTGAGACTGATACGAGGGATATTGAAGAGTACCTTGTAATGTGACTGTGCATTCTGTTGTAACTGTCAAGGAGTAGTTTAAGTGGAGGGTTTATAGTGGAATTTAATATTCTGTATATGTAGAAGGCACAATAATATGAGTGTATGTCTCGTATATTTAGCAAGTTCAGGCTTTTGAAAAGTGGTGGGGTGTGCCGTCTAGCACAGGAACTGGTAATCATCCGCACAGCAGCTTTTTGTTGGGTTATTAAAGGTTTAAGGTGGTTGGCTGTGGTTGATCCCCAGGCACAAATACCATAGGTGAGGAATTCATTACCAGTAAATATTAAGATAATCTTGTCTGAAAATCAATTTAAGACTCAACTCAAAAACCACCTACTCACCCAAACCTAAATGATCATGCTATAAACTACTTTGAAAAATGCTCATTGTTACTTTCCTATACGATAATCTCAATTTTTAATAAATATGTTACTATTATGTTACCCTACTCATATTATAAGTTAATGTCAAAATGCTCAATGTTATTTTCCTTAAGATAATCTCAATTCCATATTATCATTCAAGAATCTTAACACCTGTAACAATCTAAGATCTAATATCATCATATAAAAATTTAAACAGTAAAATTTCATCATATTGTAATTTTGAAAATAATTTTTAACTAGAATAAACTCAATAAATTTCTCTAATATTAAGTACATAGTTTTTAAGGACTAGAATAAGCTGCCCCTAATGCCATGGCATGTCAGTGGCTCTCCTTGCACTCAATTTACATTGTAACTTCCGATACCCATGTAACCTGCAATGAAATAAAATTTGTTTGTTTGTTTGTTTGTTTGTATAGGGTAAGGAGTGCTGTTTGTGGTACATAGTATCTTATCTTGGAATGAATATGATACTGTGTATATGGACTTCAGTAAGGCTTTTGACTGAGTCCCACATCAGGGACTATTGAGGAAAATTAAGGCACATGGAATAGGAGGAATTTTTTTCTCAATAGTGGTGTGGTTGATGGATAGGCAGCAGAGAGGTTGTATAAATGGAGAGAAATCAGAGTGGGGAGTTAGTGTTGGGCCCCTTGTTGTTCAAAATCTACATAAACGACATAGATGAGGGAATATATAGTGATATAAACAAGTTTGCCGATGACACCAAAATAGGCCATTGAATTTATTCTGATGAGGACATTAGAGCCCTCCAGGAAGATTTGAATAGACTGATGCAGTGGTTGGAGAAGTGGCAGATGAAATTTAATATAGACAAATGTTGGACAAGAAAATAACCATGCCCCATATAAACTAAATAATGTAGATCTTAATATTACTTATTGCAAAAAGAATTTAGGAGCTCTGGTCAGCAGTAATCTGAAACCAAGACAAAAGTGCATAAGTGTTTGCAATAAAGCGAACAGAATCCTTGGCTTCATATCAAGAAGAATAAATAATAGGAGTCCTCAGGTTGTTCTTCAACTCTATATATCTTTGGTTAGGCCTCACTTAGATTATCCTGCAGTTTTCGTCACTGTATTACAGAATGGATATAAATGCATTGGAAAACATACAAAGGAGGATGACAAAGTTGATCCCATGTATCAGAAATCTTCCTTATGAGGATAGAATGAGGGCCCTGAATCTGCACTCTCTAGAAAGGCATAGAATTAGGGATGATATGATTGAGGTGTATAAATGGAAAACAGGAATAAATAAAAGGAATGTAAATAGCGTGCTAAAAATATCTAGCCAAGACAGTACTCGAAGCAGTGGTTTTAAGTTGGAAAATTCAGATTCAGAAAGTATATTGGAAAGCACTGGTTTAGTAATAGAGTTATGGATGAGTGGAACAAACTCCTGAGTACCGTCATAGAAGCTAAAACATTGTGTAGTTTTAAAAATATGTTAGATGGATACATGACTGGGTGTGAGTTGGACCTGATTGGCTTGTGCTAATGGGTCTAATGCCGTGCTCCTTCCTTAAGTGGATGTGACCTGACCTGACTTGGTTGGGCCATTGGCTTAAGCCGGTAGGAGACTTGGACCTGCCACGCATGGGCCAGTAGGCCGGCTGCAGTGTTCCTTCTTTCTAATGTTCTTAACTAAATATATTTTAGATAAGTTTACAATAATTTAATAATAAAACAAACAATGAAATATATTTTTTCATTATGTTCAGAATAATTCTTGCGAAATTATTGCATACACAAATATTTGCTTGCCTTATTTGGCAAGAAGAGCATTGCTATTTAAGCCAAAATCGCAAGTTTTACCTATTTTTCTACAGTTATCTCCCAGTAACTGATAATGGACTAGAGAAAACGTAATTCTTCTGACACTCGTACAAGCGCTTGTAAATACATCATATTTATCTTTACTGTGAGTAATCCGAGTTTCTTATATAATTTTGAAAAAAATCAAGATGGATTAACTCTTTGACTGTTGCAACCCTAATCCTGAGGTTTACCCGTGTGCAAAATTTTGAAAAAAATTATTTTCTTATGAAATTATAAGAATCTCCGATGGTAATGACACAAAGTATGAAATTTGATGGAAGACTTACGGAATTACGCTCTGCAAGTTAGTGATCTCAAAAATACACATTGGCAATTTCGACTTTGAGCCTATTTGCTAATTCCATTGTTCCAGTCGACCAAACTCATAGCTACTTTAGAACTATTTGTCCTATCGATTGAGTACAGAAACTACCAATTTACTAATTTCAACTCAATAAAGTGGTCAGAAATTGGGATTCAATTTCATGCAAAATAAAGTTGTCAATTTCAAAATAGGTCCAAATAAACAATGCAGACATTCCTGGCACTAAAATAAGATGTTATCTGTTCATTAGTCACGTCTTTAGGCCCCTCCTATATTACTCTTGCTTTCTATTTTGATTTTTTATTCACACAAAAAATAGAAGATTTGCCGTTATGAAGACTATTGCATTATTGTAAAAATGGTATAAATAATATCAGTGTGCTTGTAAAAGAATATTAGACTCACCAGTTGATGTGTATTGGATGCGTGGCGTGATCTGTTTACTCTTGAACATTGGCAAAAATTGAACATTTCCGCTACTTTGAGCTCAATTTCATGGTCGTTTTCATCATGAAACTAATCAAAATCATCTCTATTTCTGTAGAATGCTTTCCATTCTATTAAATGAGACCACAAAAAAGAGAATACAACCATAAATACTATACGAAAATACACCTCAAAGTCAGCGTTTTAATCCAAAAACACAGGTTTTTTTTCTCATTATGCACTGTGTGCTGGAGGATTTTCTTTTATACAGTGCACACTGACCACACAGACCCATTCTCTCATATGTGGGCCTACTAGCTTTCTCCCGCTTGATTTGAAGCCGCTAGAATTTTTGAGTATATATACGTCCGAAACAGTGGCTTGTAAGACATATATACGACCAAAACAGTCAAAGGGTTAAGAACCCTTGAAAAAAGCTCATCAGGACCCCGGGATTTATTTTGCTTCAATCGGTCTATCTGTTTGATAACCATTTCGCTAGTGACTGTGATATTACATAAATTATCTTCATCAACCCCTCCAAACAACGCAACCATTGGGACATTGTTAGTGTCTTCCTGAGTGAAAACCGAGAGAAAATACTGTAATTATTAAAAAAAGAGCACATTTCATTCTCCTTGTCAGTAAGATTCCCAGAGTTATTTTTAAGGGGACCTATCTTATCTCTAACTTTCGTTCTATAAACCTGGAAAAAACTTTTTGGGTTAGTTTTTGAATCCCTAGCAACTTTAATTTCGTAGTCCCGTTTAGCTTTTCCGATCCCCTTTTTAACGTCCCTCTTAATGACAGTACAGTGGACCCCCGAGTTTCAGTCATAATTCATTCCAGAAGGCTGTTCAAGTGCCATTACCGAACGAATTTGTTCCCTTAAGGAAAAATGTAAATTAGATTAGTCCTTTCAGACTCCCAAAAATACACATACAAAAGCACTTGCAATATTAAACTTACACAATTGTTCAATTTCCGAGGTGACCGAAACTCGGGGGTCCACTGTATACTGACTCATAAGATGACCCTCACCTCTTTTGATGTGCCTATAAATTCCTTTCTTCTGCCCTAGAAGATATTTGAGCCTATTATTCATCCATTTAGGGTCATTTCTATTTGATCTAATTTCTTTATACAGTGGTCCCTCGGTTTTCGTGTATCTCTGTTTTCGTGTATTTCAGTTTTTGTGTAGTTTTTTCGTGGAAAATTGCCCTCTGTTTTCGTGTGTTCCCTCCGTTTTCGTGCTCGGTCCGGAACCCTGTCCAGTGCCCAGCGCACATACAAAGCCCGCAAGCCCGCCTCCCACGCACATTCTCAGGCAGTGTAGCATTGTTTCTGGTTGAGTGAACATTATCCTGCGAGTTCATACAAAACATTTCTTAACAATCCATTGTTTTTGGCCCTTGATTATTGTGTGTGACTGCTAAATAAGCCACCACGGGCCCAAAGATAGCTCCTAGTGTCAGTCCTTTGGTAAAGAAAGTGAAGAACACCATAGAATTAAAGAAAGAAATCGTAGCAAAGTGGTGAGAGGCAGTGATGAGAGGCAGTGGTGGTGAGAGGCAGTGGTGGTGAGAGGCAGTGGTGATGGGAGGCAGTGGTGGTGAGAGGCAGTGGTGATGAGAAGCAGTGGTGAGAGGCAGTGGTGATGAGAGGCAATGGTGGTGAGAGGCAGTGGTGATGAGAGGCAATGGTGGTGAGAGGCAATGGTGGTGAGAGGCAGTGGTGGTGAGAGGCAGTGGTGCTTGTTTGTTGGTTGAGGCAGTGTTAGAGGCAGTGGTGGTAAGAGGCAGTCTTAATGTAGAGTGAGAGGTGAGTAAACAAGATTAAATGAATAAACGAGAGAGAATGAGAGTGTAGAAGTTTCGGTAGTTTTGTCAACAAACCAGTTGTTGTTGTTGCTGCTGTTGTTGTTACCAGCCAGCCTGGACAGGAATGATTTCTGTTCACACCTTGAAGCGACTGGAAAGAAGCGGTGGTAGAGGCGGTGATGAGAGGCAGTGGTGGTGAGAGGCAGTGGTGGTGAGAGGCAGTGGTGGTGAGAGGCAGTGGTGGTGAGAGGCAGTGGTGGTGAGAGGCAGTGATGGTGAGAGGCAGTGATGGTAAGAGGCAGTCTTAATGTAGAGTGAGAGGTGAGTAAACAAGATTAAATGAATAAACGAGAGAGAATGAGAGTGTAGAAGTTTCGGTAGTTTTGTCAACAAACCAGTTGTTGTTGTTGTTGCTGCTGCTGTTGTTGTTACCAGCCAGCCTGGACAGGAATGATTTCTGTTCACACCTTGAAGCAACTGGAAATAAGTGATCTAATGCAGTTAGCATTACAAACTCCGTTTTCTCTTATACTAATGCGTCTGAAGGAGGAAAGAATAGGAAGATGTTTTCATAGCTGGACCGAGTATGCCCGCCACCACATTCGTAATGAGACACATATTTTATTCATTCTAGAGTGTATATCACGTTTTTATGTTATTTATATTGTTTATTATGTCATATTAGATGAATTGTGATAGATAAATAAGCCGTAGAGCTGATATTAGTGTCAAATTGAAGCATTTTGTCCTGCCTCCCAACAATAAACTCTCCTCCCTCTCTCCTCTCCATCTTCCATACACCAACAAGAGTCGCCAATAAAAGTAAGTGTGATGTTAAATGTTCATTTATACATGTTATTAGTGCTTTATATTTATTTGTTATTCTTTTCTGTATGTAAATCTATATTTAATCTCTAAAGAATTATTTTTTGTTAATACTCCTGGGTGTCTGAAACGGATTAATTGAATTTCCATTATTTCTTATGGGGAAAATGGCTTCAGTTTTCGTGTGTTTCAGTTTTAGTGCATCCCTCAGGAACGGATTAAACACGAAAACCGAGGGACCACTGTACGGGATAAATGTAATTTGGGCGTCTTTATCATGCTTCTACGTTATACCTAATATTATTCTGGAATAAATATGATAGGTAGATAACCTTTCTTGATAGTAATAGTATGATATACAATATTTTATAGTGCCGCGAGCTTACACGTCCGTATGTCATGGTGAAGCAGGTGTGGAGAAAATTCTCCAAAGGAGGGGGGTATGCACCCTTACTACCCTTGTTAAGGGCCCTCACCCTTTCCTCCCTTAGGAAAGGGCCAGAGGAGGCGCGTCTGGCTGAGAAAAACAATTTAATTCAAGCCAGATGTACTGACTACAGTGTGTCACGAATTGTGCTGACCACAGCACCACGAGGCACCTCGTGGCTGCACGAGGCTGCACGAGGCTGCACAAGGCAGCACGAGGCGGTCAGATTGAATTTGGCCACCGAAAGGACGGGAGCTACGACGCGGTGTATAAACCGGACATAGACATTAGTCGTACGCATCCGTTATTCTAATTTAATCTCCACTAACGTCGGGAAATCAGATAAGAACTCTGTTCCAGCGCGTTTAGTGAACATCGCAGTATATTCAGAAGTGTGCGCAGCTTCAATTTACTGCAAGACAAACGTAGAGACAATCACAAGTGAATTCCATCGAAACAAGACGGTGACTTCAGCGGGATTCTACAATCAAGACAGCATTTCCGCCGTATATGGTGGAGCCAACACCATCGCTCAAAGTTACACGAGCAAGGTAGATTTTGTGTTCTTGTCAAACAGGGGACTGCGCAGTTCTTGTAGTCAAGAACATCAAAATTTACCTATTGACAGCGGTTATGTGTGGACTTTTAAGTTCAAACAAGTAAGTAAGCCGCCTTTCAGTCCATTAAAGACTGAAATATTGGGCATATGCTCCTTTGGGGCAATAATTATACTCACTTGATGTTTACCTTACAGCCCTGTGGAGAATGAGGCCATAGATGTTTCCCCTGAGAAGAAGTTGGGGATGGCTGCGACTTCTTGAATTCATCAATAAGCTAAGTAGCCGTATCAGTTCATTTTATCGTAGGAGCACATTCCTCCACAGCAGGAGTTAATAATAATACTAATAATAATAGTTTATTGTGACAAGATACAAAGATTTACAATGGGTTGTGGGATTACAAGAGGTGTACATGCCAAAAGCCCCTAATATGCAGAGCATTGTGGGCAGACTTAAAATTAACTTAAAATTAAATGGTAAGAATTATAGTAAACAGTTTAATATAAGTATAGTTGAGTATTTAAGCTATGAAATTTAAACACAATTTGAACATGACATTTTTGAAACATAATAGTTTTATAATTTTGGATCATTTACAGTTTTATATATCAACATAATAATTTATTATTTGTATTAACCCTTTCAGGTTCCAAGGCCATTTTTGGAAGGGGTGCACCAGTGTCCAAGAATTTAAAAAAAAAAATCTTATTTTTTCTTATGAAATGGTAGAAAATATTTCTGAAGGTAATAAAACAAAAAGTATGAAATTTGATTGAAAACTAACGAAATTATGCTCTCGCAAATTTTGAAGTGTCAGCGATATTTACGCATTGGCAATTTTACCGACTTTGACTCCTATTTTAGGCCAATTACATTATTCCAGTCGACCAAATTCTTAGCTATTTCACTAGTATTACTTCTATTCTATCGATTGAGCACAAGAAATTGCCTAGTCAACTGTTTCAACTACAAAATAAAGTGATTGGAAATTGATAATTTAGCCAATTTAACTCAAACATCAAAATATTCCAATTTCAAAATAGGGTGCAGAATAAACAATTCAGGCATTCCTGGCACTAAACTAACATTTCCTCTGTTCATTAGTTACGTTTTCAGTCTTTACAAATGAATTCCATTTTGATTTTTTATTCACATAATGAATTTTTATTCAAACCAAAAAATGGAAGATTTACTGTTATGCAATAATTGCAATAATTGTACAAATAATATCACCACATTTGTGAACATATATTAGACCCACCAGCTGGCATGTATTAGACGTGTGAGGTCATTTGTTTACTCTTGAACATCGGCAAAAATTTAACATTTCCGCTATTTTGAGCTCAGTTTCAAGCCATTTCCAGTACTAAAACCAATCAAAATCATCTCTATATCTGTCATATATCTTCCATTCTATCAAATGAGACCAAGAAATTGCAAAAAAAACTATAAAAAGTATACGAAAAAACACTGCAAAGTCGCTGTTTTAATCGAAAATTACGGTTTCAGTTTTTTTTTCTCATTATGCACTGTGTGCTGCAGGATTTGTTTTATGTGGTGCACACTTACCACATAGATGTATTCTCTCATATCTAGACCCAAATTTACCATTCAAAGCTTATCTGAGCGAGCTGAGCTCATGACGTGGTTCTACGATTTGGATCCAGAACTCAAAGCCGTAGAACTACGGCACGGACCCTGAAAAGGTTAATAAAATTATTAAATCAGATTAAACAAATCAAATCAATAATTTGTGTTGCAATAACAGTTTATTTGGTCATTATATGAGTTACAAGGAGCACAAGGATACATGAGAATGGATTTCTTTATTTAGTAATGCTGTAGGAACAAAAGTTAGATTAGGTTGTATTAATTATAACAGGTTTATACATTATGATATATTACAGGTTTATACATTATGAGGTATAAGTTTCAACATTTGTACTAGATTATGTTTGATAAATTATGAGGTATAAGTTTCAACATTTGTACTAGATTATGTTTGATAAATTATTTTTCTTTGAGCAACTATGTAAGGGGTTTTGAGGCTAGGGGAGTAACACAGTGAATAATGTTATTTTGAGGCTGTGGAAAGTTATTTATTAACTTTGTAGGTAATCTAAAGTAGTGGGTATTTAGTTTTGTTTATTAACTCTGTAGGTAATGTAAAGTAGTGGGTATTTAGTTTTGGGTGAGTAGGTGTTTTTTTTATTTTTTTAGCAGAGTTTTGAATTGATGTATAGACCGGGTTTCTTTGGTAATCATAGGTAATAAATTCCAAATTTTTGGGCCTTTAATGTGCATTGCATTTTTGCATAGTGTGAGGTGGACACAGGGAACATCGAAGAGTGATCTGTGCCTTGTGTTATGTTCATGTGTCCTGTTAAGGTTGGTTAGGAGAATTTTGAGTTGTGGGTCAATATTTGAGTTTAGTGTTCTATGTATGTAATAGGCACTGTAAAAAGTATGGATGTCTTGTATGGTGAGTAAGTTCAGACTTTTGAATATTGGTGAAGTATGTTGTCTAGAATGGGAATGTGTTATCATTCGGACTGCAGCCTTTTGTTGCATTATTAATGGTTTGAGGTGATTTATTGTTGTTGAACCCCATGCGCAGATTCCATAGGTGAGATAGGGGTAAATGAGTGAGTGATAAAGGGAAAGGAGAGCTGGTTGTGGAACATAGTACCTTATCTTAGATAGTATTCCTACGGTCTTGGAGACTTTCTTGGAAATTTGTTGTATATGTGTCTGAAATTTGAGGCCACTGTCAAGGTGGATTCCTAAGAATTTTCCCTCTGTGAGTTTTGTGACAGGTGATCCATTTATCATTATGTTAAGTGGAACATTTGTAGCTCTGTTCCCAAACTGAATGAAATAGGTTTTGTCAACATTGAGAGTAAGATTGTTAGTCATCATCCAGGTAGATATTTTCTGTAATTCAGCATTTACAGTTTTGGCTAGTGTGACTGGGCATGGGTGAGAGAAGACGTATGTAGTGTCATCTGCAAATAGTATGGGTTTAAGTAGTTGAGATGCATTTGGTAGGTCGTTTATGTAAATGAGAAAGAGAAGTGGGTGAAAAACACTTCCCTGTGGGACACCAACTGTAATTGTTTGTGTGGAAGAGTTAGCTCCATTTGTGGACACATATTGGATTCTGTTGCTAAGGTATGACTTTAGGTAGTTGAGGGAGTGCCCTCTTATACCATAGTGTGATAATTTTAAGTGTAACAGATCATGGTCAACTGTATCAAAAGCTTTACGTAAATCAATGAAGATTCCCAGTGGGATTTCTTTTTTTTCAAGAGTGGTGTATATTATTTCTAGCATGTGTATGATAGCATCATTTGTGTTTTTATTAGGCCTGAAACCAAACTGACAGGGGTTGAGAATGTTGTGGGAGATGAGGTAGGAATAGATATGCCTATGAATTAACTTCTCAAAGATTTTGGAGAGAAGGGGTAACTTCGATATTGGCCTATAGTTATTCAGGTCTGTTTGATCTCCTCCTTTATGTATGGGGGTAACCCTCGCTATTTTGAGTATTGATGGGAAGGTGGAAGATTATATTACAGCTTTATACATCGTTAGTAAGGCCTCACCTAGATTACGCAGCTCAATTCTGGTCTCCATATTACAGAATGGATATTAATTCGTTAGAAAACATTCAGCATAGAATGACTAAATTAATACATAGCATTAGAAATCTTCCGAATGAAGAAAGATTGAAGACATTAAAATTACATTCACTTGTAAGACGAAGAATGAGGGGAGACATGATCGAGGTATACAAGTGGAAAATGGGTATTAACAAAGGGGATATAAATAAGGTCTTGAGAATATCTCACCAAGAGAGAACCCGCAATAATGGATTCAAATTAGATAAGTTTAGATTTAGAAAGGATATAGGAAAGTATTGGTTTGGAAATAGGGTAGTTGATGAGTGGAACAGTCTGCCTAGTAGGGTTATTGAAGCAAGGACCTTGGGTAGTTTCAAATTTAGGTTGGATAAATTCATGAGTGAGAGAGGTTGGATTTGAGTGGGAATTGCACATGAGTAAATAGAATTATCAGAGCTTATTTCTTGGGTATCATTGAAGATTGGGTTGAACAAATATTCTGTTAGTGGGATGGAATGTGAAGGACTTGCCTAGTATGGGCCAACAGGCCTGCTGCAGTGTTCCTCCTTTCTTATGTTCTTATAAGAGCATAAGAACATAAGAATGGAGGAACACTGCAGAAGGCCTACTGACCCATACAAGGCAGGTCCTTACCAAAACCACCACTACCTAAGAATTTACTCCCGTACTCACGACACCTATCAAATCCAGCCCCTCCCACTCATATATTTGTCCAATCTCTTTTTAAAGCCACCCAAGGTCCTAGCCTCTATCACCCTACTCGGAAGATTGTTCCACGCATCTACAACTCTGTTCGAAAACCAGTACTTGCCTATGTCCTTTCTAAATCTAAATTTATCCAATTTAAATCCGTTATTTCTGGTTCTTACTTGGTTCGATATCCTCAGTATTTTATTAATATCTCCTTTGTTTATGCCCATCATCCACTTGTACACCTCGATGATATCTCCCCTCATTCTACATCTCTCCAGAGAGTGGAGATTCAACGCTCTAAGTCTATCTGCATACAGGAGATTTCTTATACTGTAAATCATTTTAGTCATTCTTCTTTGTATGTTCTCCAATGAATCTATATCCATCCTGTAGTAAGGAGACCAAAACTGAGCTGCATAATCCAAATGAGGTCTCACTAGTGATGTATAGAGCTGTAAAATAACTTTTGGACTTCTGTTGCTTATACTTCTTGAAATAAATCCTAGTAATCTGTTAGCCTTATTGGCACACTTAGGCACTGTTGTCTTGGCTTTAGATTTTTGCTTACAATGACTCCAAGTCTTTTCACATTCTGTATGATCAAGCTCTACTTCACCTAGTTTATAAATTCGAGGGGTATTTTCATTACCAAGGACTAGTACCTTACAC
>WNWK01003019.1:74311-119311 GCA_009830355.1 Cherax destructor
AGAGATATAGACAGATATAGACAGAGATATAGACAGAGATATAGACAGATATAGACAGATATAGACACAGAGACAGCCAGAGACAGCCAAAGCCAGCCTGCCAAATATATAAGAACATAAAAAAGAACGAACACTGCAGAAGGCCTACTGGCCCATGCAAGGCAGGTCCATATCACCCTCCAGCTTAGACCAATGACCCACCTAGTCAGGTCACATCCTCTCAAGGAAGGAGCACAGCATCAGACCTAGTAGCACAAGCTAGTCAGGTCCAACTCACACCCACCCACAGCCACTCATGTATTTATCGAACCTATTTTTACTTTCCTCTTATAAGGGGAGTGTTAATGCGACATGACATCAGTGAATCCATGGTGTTTGCCACATTATTTGCATCAGGTGGCACTCAATTGAACTAGTGCTCCCACAAGGTACTAAGTGGTCCCAGATTTTTTTAATACTGCACACACTGAGGGCGCAGACCCATTCTCTCATGTCTAGGCGACTCAGGCCTATTGCACTAAATTTGAAGGAATGAAAAATAAAACGTTGATCTACGTTCGGAGCAGTACGCGTGCAAACGTATATCTACGTTTGGACAGTTTAAGGGTTAAACTTGTAGTTAGCAGCGGTTGCAATATACACAACAAAAAGTAAATATTCCTCCAGTAATCTTCACCAGTCAACCATAGTGATAAAATAACATTTGTTGTGGTGGAGGGGAAAAAAATATAGAAAAGCTAAATACAAGTGATCTATAAGTGCCCAAAACTAGGCTGTAAAAAAAAAAGGGGTAGAGTCACTGACAGTTCGTCATAGTAGGAGCTACCAGAACTCACCGGTTTCTCCAGTACGCAAGTTATACAGCCTCTCCTCACTTAACGACGGAGATAGGGGCCTAAGACCCCGTCGGTAAACGATTTCATCACTAATCGAGGAATCACCCCTTACTGACACTTCAAAAGTGTCACCACCCAAAATTAAAACATTCAGTTTTATGTTTGCTGGGAAATTCCTTTCAATCTGTTTATTATTAACGGTAATACAACATGAAATAGGTCAATGACTTAGTACTTGGGAATTTTTTTTTTTTTCAAGAAAATCACACTTTTTTTTTCAGTCTTTGCATAGAATAAGAGTGATCTTCTATAGTTACCCTTCAAGCGCATAACGTTTTCTCGGTTACTTTTTTTTTTATCCCTCTCCGCCCTCCACCCTTCAATACCTCTCTATATAATGTCAGTTTTTATTAATTTGGGTGTCTTTATCATGCTTCTACGTTATTTATGTTATACCTAATATTCTGGAATAAATATGATAGGTAGATAACATTTATTGATAATAATAGTATAATTATACAGTTGACCCTCGGTTTTCGTTGAAAATTCTTTCCAGAATGCTGTTTGAGTGCCATTACTGAACGAATTTGTTCCCATAAGGACAAAGGTAAATTAGATTAGTCGTTTCAGACCCCCAAAAGTACACTTACAAAAGCACTTACAAAAATACATTTACATAATTGTTTGAGTTTGGAGATGAACGAAAACCGAGGGTCCACCGTACATTACAATATTTTATAGTGGGGTGAAGCGTCATGGGGAGTCATGAGTTACTGACACTGCCCCTTCTCCCTCTGCTGTAGCTCTGCTCACTTTATAATGATGCCTAATGGTGAATTAAATATGTACACATATTAGAAAATAAAAATAAAAATGAAACTCCAACTTGATAACTTTATTTTAATTTGCATAACTCTTATATATTACAGAAAACAACAAAAAAGTAAAATAAACATACAATGAGTTAAGCTTACAGAAAAATACATTAAATTCACCATCTAACATCGTTACAAAGTGGGAGGAGCTAGATGAGAGAGGGAGAGGCGAGCAGTATCATTCAGTATCTGGCGAGTCATCGTGGGTGTCGGATGTTAGCCATGGCGCTAATAAAATGTTGTGTAATTACACTAATATTAGTAATAAAGGTTATCTATCTATTACATTTATTCGAAATTGATATCAGAAACACGATAAATACCCTAGAACTGTAATAAAGATGCTGAAATGAATAATATATGCCATATTATGTAAGTTGGGTAAGGGCAGAGGCTGCCATCCTGGGATAAGATCATAAGGTAGATACAGTGGTACCTCGAGTTACGATGGTCCCCAAAATCGCCCTTTTATGTAAGTTTATTTTTTTAAATGCTTTTGTAAGTATATTTTTGGGGGTGTAAAAGGACTAGTCTATTTTACATTATTCCTTATGGGGATAAATTCGTTTGGTAATGGCACTTGAACAGCATTCTCGAACGAAAAAATATCGTAACTCGAGGTACCACTGTACGATGTTTACATCAGGGGAAACACGCATAGATCACTCTAGTCATAAGAAAAAACGCAAAAATAGCTTTTATTATTATTATAATTTATAATAAATTATAATAATTTACAATAATAATAATTTATAATAGTAAGAATAAGAATAATAAATAATTGATCTGGAGCGCTTTAAATGTCACAAGTGTAGTATTTCGTATAGGTTTAGTAGCTGACATTTAAAGCACTCCAGAGCGATTATTCATCATCATTATTATTATTATTATTATTATCATCATCATCATCATCACATATCTTGTTCACATTTAATAATTCTTAGCTGCAACATAACCTAGAATGTAAACACGATATGACTACCAGCTAACCCTACTGAATTTCTTGTACTTCTTCCATTTCCCTTGTTTTCCACTCCAAGTGCTGCTGCACTTCTAGCTCTATCTTCTACTATGGGGTGCACAATGAAGTACAAATTTTTAGATGAAATATGTAGTCTTGGAGATGGTTTGATGCTGAGATGCATCACTAATCCCTTTACAATGAACTTCTTTTATACTTCTTCCATTTTCCTCTTGATTTTCCTCTTCCAAATAAAAAACAACAGGAAATTTGTACAAATATGTAGTCTTGGAGACTGTGAAAGCTAGTGTACTGAGTGGCTGTAAGGAGGAGATTAAGATGCTTGATGCTGAGACGCTGCGCTGTCCGTTCATGACCCAAGTTCTTGTACCCTCTGCTATATTTAGCTCCGTCCACTTTGTAATGATCCCAAATGAATTAAATACGTATATTACAAAGAAAAAGATAAATAAAAATGAAACTCCACCTTGATAACTTTGTTTTAATTTGCATAACTCTTACATATTACAGAAAACAATAAAAAAGTAAAATACACATACAGTACACTCATTACTTACCTTAAAATATTTGTAGTCTTAATGTAGGGCGAGAGGTGAATATTGTAGAAAGAGGAAGAAGAACAAAAGAAGTTCACAGTAAAGGGGTTAGCTGGTGTGTTCGTCTGTGTGTTTACATTCTTGGTGTCTCTCGTGGCAGTTTAATTAAGAAATGATTAAACTCAATGAACATGGTATGTCGATAGTAATAATAATAATAACTAATAATGTATAATATTAATATAATTTTTTTTTCAACAGGTCACCCTGCCTCGGTGGGAGACGGCCGACTTGTTGAAAAAAAAAAAATATTAATAATAACAGCAATTGCTCTGGAGTGCTTTAAAAGTGAGCTACCAAATCTATACGAAATATGTATGGCATTTAAAGCACTCTAGAGTGTTTATTATTTATTATTATTATTATTACCATCAACATACCTTGTTCAATGAGTTTAATAATTTCTTAAGATGCCACGAGACACCGAGAATGTTAACACACAGACGAACACACCAGCTAACTCCTTTACTGTGAACTTCTTTTGTACTTCTTTCATTTCCACTCCAAGTGCTGCTGCACTTCTATCTTGTACTATGAGGTGCACAATAAAGTACAAATTTATAGACGAAATATGTAGTCTTGGAGATTGCTTGATTCTGAGACGCATCATTAATCCCTTTACAATGAGCTTCTTTTGTGCTTCTTCCATTTTCCTCTTGTTTTTCCTCTTCCAAGTGCTGCTCCACTTTTGTCTTGTACTATGGGGTGCTCAATAAAGTACAAATTTGTACAAATATGTAGTCTTGGAGACTTTGAAAGCTAGCATACTGAGTGGCTGTAGGAAGGAGATTAAGATGTTTGACATAACCCAAGTTCTCGTACAGCATACGATACCGCCTCGTGGAAACCACATCGTAACTCCGAGTTGTCGGTAAATGAGTACGTTGGTAAGTGAGGAGAGGCCACTTTTCTGACCACGAATTGAGTTTGTCTAAATCGTCCTGAAGTTCCCTGACATCTACGTTTGAATAAATTATCCTACCTATCTTCGTGTCATCGGCGACTTTGCTCATATCACTAGTAATTCCCTCATCAAGGTCATTAATAATAATAATAATAATAATTTTTATTTGGACATGATACAAAGAATTACATTTGGTTATTGAGATTACATGAGGTGTACATGCCAAAAGCCCCTAGTATGCAGGGCATTTTGGGCAGACTTAAAATTAACTTAAAACTAAATTGTAAGAATTTTTGTAGATAGTATACAATGAGTAAAGGTGAGTATTTAAGCTATGAAATTTGAACATAGTTTTGTACTTTTGTCTTCATTATAAAATTAATTAAATCAGATTAAACAAATTAAAGCAATAATAATAATAAAATAATAAAAAGTTATGGTTGATAATTTATAAAATAAATAAAGTTGCATATCTAAGTTTTAAAGTTTGAATATAAGTTGAACATATCAATTAATTGTAGCAATTTATTGCAGCAATGCAACTAATTGAGTGAGATAACAATTTAAAACAATTAATTGCATTGCAGTTAGTTTACGTGGTCATTATAATGTAAGTGTTGTGGGAATAATTAGCTAAGTAAGTATTATTCATAACAGGTTTTACATTCATTCATTCGTTCATTCATACAATACATTGACTTTAAAGTCAGGTTTTACGTTAAGTGATTATTCTACTTTGCTGGGAATAGTTGATATGGAGCAATTAGCTTTGGGCGAGAAGGTGGTTTTTTAGCATCGCTTTGAATTGGGGTACAGGTAGGGTTTCTTTGGCAATGACAGGTAATGAATTCCAAATTTTCGTGCCTTTTATGTGCATTGAGTTTTTACATAGTGTTAGGTGGACACGGGGAACATCGAGGAGTGATCTGTGTTGATATATATTATAAACAACAATGGGCCCAAGACTGATCCCTGTGGAATGCCACTTGTTACAGATCCCCACTCGGATTTAACCCCATTTAAGCACACTCTCTGCTTCCTATTGGTGAGCCATGACTCGATCCATGACAGCACCTTTCCCCCAATTCCGTGAGCTGCCACTTTCTTTAACAGTCTCTGGTGCGGTACTCTATCAAAAGCCTTACTAAAGTCTAAATAAACAATATCAAATTCTTTATCGTGATCAACAGCCTCAAAAGCTTTACCGAAGAAAGTTAATAAATTAGTTAGGCAGGAATGGCCCCTCGTGAATCCATGCTGAGTATCGTTAATCAAATTATGTTTATCGAGATGGTTTCTTATAATATCAGCTATAATTGACTCTAGTAATTTGCCTACAATTGAGGTCAGGCTTATTGGGCGGTAATTTGACGGTAGTGACTTGTCTCCTGGTTTAAAAATAGGAATTACATTAGCCATCTTCCACATACCAGACACCACCTGTTTGAAGAGAACCCTTGCAAAAAGCTCATCAGGACCCGGCGATTTATTTTGTTTCAGTCGGTCTAGTTATTTCATAACCATTTCTCTAGTGACTGTGATATTACATAATTTATCTTCTTCTGGGCCTCTGTAAAAATTAATTACTGGGATATTATTAGTGTCTTCCTGTGTGAAAACTGAGAGAAAATAATTATTAAAAATAGAGCACATATCATTCTCCTTATCAGTAAGATGCCCAGAGTTATTTTTAAGGGGACCTATCTTATCTCTAACTTTTGTTCTGTAAACCTGGAAAAAACTTTTTGGGTTAGTTTTTGAATCCCTAGCAACTTTTATTTCATAATCTCGTTTAGCTTTTCTTATCCCCTTTTTAATGTCCCTCTTAATGTCAGTATAATGATTTATAAGATGACCCTCACCTCTTTTTATGCGCCTATAAATTCCTTTCTTCTGCCCTAAAAGATATTTGAGCCTATTATTCATCCATTTTGGGTTATTTCTACTTGATCTAATTTCTTTATACGGGATAAATATTCTTTGGGCAGCCTGTATAGTGTTCAGAAAACTGTCATATTGATAGCTCTCTTCGTTACCCCAGTCCACAGATGATAAGTGTTCTCTAAGCCCATTGTAATCTGCTAAGCGAAAGTCAGGGACCATTACTGAATTATCCCTACTGTCATACATCCATTCAATGTTAAAGGTAATTGATTTGTGGTCGCTTGTGCCGAGTTCCTCTGTAATTTCTAAATTAATAACAAGGGTTTCCTTGTTTGCAAGAACCAAGTCAAGTAGGTTATTTCCCCTTGTAGGTTCTGTCACAAACTGCTTCAAAAAACAATCCTGAACTACTTCTAAAAAGTCGTTAGATTCTAAATTCCCTGTCAAGAAATTCCAGTCAATTTGACTAAAGTTAAAGTCCCCTAGAATTACTACGTTATCATGCCTTGTGGCCTTAACAATTTCCTCCCAAAGTAGTTTCCCTTGTTCCCTATCTAAGTTTGGAGGACGGTATATCACGCCTAAAATCAATTTATCACACCCCTCTGAAAATTCTATCCAGACAGACTCTATGCATTATTTCAGACTTTATACCCACTTTTATGCAACAATTTAATGATCACGAACATAGAGTGTCACACCACCCCCTTCCCGATACTTCTGTCTACTTGGAACAATTTAAAACCCTGGATGTGACATTCAGCAGGCATGTCCCGATTTTTCATATTAAACCATGTCTCAGTTATTGCAAAAACATCAATATTACCCGCACTAGCAACTAATCTCAACTCGTCAATCTTATTCCTAGCACTACGACTATTGGTGTAATATACATTTAAAGACCCTACTTTCACTTTACCCTTCCTGCTCATTTCTGTTTTTCCATTATACCTATTACTGTCCTTGTCACCTAGTGCCACTGGCTTTCCAGTATCAACCTTATTCTGTCTATTACTAGTTCCCCTAGAACTCATAATATTAATACACTGGGATTTCACTGTTTTTTCCCCAAAACCCATACCACTAACTTTTTCTAGTTTAAAGTCCTAACAGCTCCCTCCACTGCAGTTGCCAGTGCCCCCACCCCAGACCTGGATAAGTGAACCCCATCCCTGGCATACATGTCATTTCTACCATAGAAGAGGTCCCAGTTGTCAATGAATGTTACTGCATTTTCCTTACAGTATTTGTCCAGCCAGCAATTGACACCAATTGCCCTGGACAGCCATTCATCTCCAACTCCTCTCCTTGGCAAAATACCACATACGACAGGGTTCCCACCCTTCTTCCTAATTATGTCTATTGCTGACCTATACCTGCTAGTCAGGTCCTCATTCCTACGTTTGCCAACATCGTTGCCTCCAGCACTGAGACAGATAATAGGATTGCTCCCATTACCTCTCATGATGTCGTCCAGACGGCTAACAATATGCTCCATCCCAGCCCCAGGAAAGCAAACCCTCTGTCTCCTACTTCTATCTTTCAAGCAGAAGGCAATATCCATGTACCTAATCTGACTATCCCCAACAAGAACAATGTTCTTACCTTCCTTGGTGTCGTTCGTCGTGATGTTCCCAGTAGTCGACTCACATTCATCGGGTAGCAGGGAGAATCGGTTCGATGTTTCCACAACAGGTTCCTGGTTCTTCGTTGATTCTACCTCTCCATCCGTCCTCTTGATCTTTAACTTTGTCCCATGCATTTCAGCCACTGTCCAGGTTCCTTTCTTGGCTTGAGGATTCTCAACAGGAGGATTACTACGAATCCTCTTGTTTTCCTCAGGTCAGTCGCTGTATCTCAAGCTTAGCTACCCTCAGTTCTTCCTTCAGCTGCTGGTAGAGTAGCTCAAGAGAGGACATCTTGTTCAGATTCACAGAGAGCACACAAGACACGTCTTCACTGAGTTAAGTCAGGTCCACCACTGGAGTTAAGTCAGGTCCACTACTGGAGTTAAGTCAGGTCCACCACTGGAGTTAAGTCAGGTCCACCACTGGAGTTAAGTCAGGTCCACCACTGGAGTTAAGTCAGGTCCACCACTGGAGTTAAGTCAGGTCCACCACTGGAGTTATGGCAGGTCCACCACTGGAGTTAAGTCAGGTCCACCACTGGAGTTAAGTCAGGTCCACCACTGGAGTTAAGTCAGGTCCACCACTGGAGTTAAGTCAGGTCCACCACTGGAGTTAAGTCAGGTCCACCACTGGTTAAGTCAGATCCACCACTACAAAGCCCGAACATGTGATGTGAAAGTGATTTTCATGAGTTGAGAAATGAAAATGGAGAGGATGCAAAACCAGAGATCTCATGAGCAAAACCCTTCATCCTGATCTTGGATGTGAAATTCTATTATTTCCCTACTAAGTAGAAAAGTCCTGGTCATTACATTTTTGTTCTTTCATACTAAAAATATTTTTAACAAAGCCAATTAGTCTTGTGTATTCAATAACAGAAATATTTATACAAATAAAATTGGATAAATGCCAGAGCTTAGAGAACCATTTGAACTTAGACTATTGGGAAGCTCGTCCTTTCATTTTAGTGTGATATTCCCCGTCTTTATAATTATTCATAATTGTATACAGTGGATCCTCGGTTTTCTTGTATCTCCGTTTTCGCACACTTTTTTCGTGGAAATATTGGCTCCGTTTTTGTTGATGGTACGGAACTTGTCCAGTGCCCAGTGTGCATACAAAGCCCGCAAGCCCGTCTTATTTATAAAGTGTAAATATTTCTTATTTATAAATTAAAGTGTAAATACAGTGGTACCTCTACTTAGGAGCAGTTCCCTACTCGAACAATTATGTAAGTGTATTTTTGTAGGTGCTTTTGTAAGTGTATTTTTGGGGGTCTGAAATGGATTAATCTAATTTTCATTATTTCTTATGGAAAAAAGTTCCTTCGGTATTGGCACTTGAATAGCCGTCTGAAACGAATTAAGCTCGTAATTTGAGGTACCACTGCATTTCTTATTTATAAATTAAAGTGTAAATATTTCTTATTTATAAATTACGTACATTGTTTCAGTGTGAATACTGGTGGTGGCCTGCTGCCTCCACCACCACTATATGTACGGCTTATGGTCAGTGGCCCTTATAAACCCAACAACAATAACACTATCACCAGTCCTCACATTCGTAATGACATATTTTATTCATTCTAGAGTATATACAGTAGAACCCTGAGTAACGGTCTGTCCGAATAACGTTTTTTTTGTGTAAAGGTTGCTTTTTACGGTCAATATTTTTCTTGTGTAACGGTTTTTATTCATGTAGCGGTTTTTACTCGTGTAGCGGTCCGTACCAGACCTGTCCGCCTGCCTGTGCTTGCATGCCTCGCCGCACAGGACGCCAGTCTAGCGTTGTTTACACTTGAGTGAACAATACCCAGCGTGCTCTTTCAAACATTCACAATACACTTGTTGTGTTTATTGGTGGTTTAGTGATTGTCACTGTGAAATAAGTCACCATGGGTCCAAAGAAGCTTCCTAGTGGCACCCCAGTGGTAGCATTCATGCAGGGAGTGTAGCATTCATGCAGGGAGTGTAGCATTCATGCAGGGAGTGTAGCATTCATGCAGGGAGTGTAGCATTCATGCAGGGAGTGTAGCAGCCATGCAGGGAGTGTAGCAGCCATGCAGGGAGTGTAGCAGCATGCAGGGAGTGTACAGGCAGAGGATGCAGGTGGGAGTGTAGCAGGCATGCAGGGAGTGTAGCAGGCATGCAGGGAGTGTAGCAGGCATGCAGGGAGTGTAGCAGGCATGCAGGGAGTGTAGCAGGCATGCAGGGAGTGTAGCAGGCATGCAGGGAGTGTAGCAGGCATGCAGGGAGTGTAGCAGGCATGCAGGAGTGTAGCAGGCATGCAGGGAGTGTAGCAGGCATGCAGGGAGTGTAGCAGGCATGCAGGGAGTGTAGCAGGCATGCAGGGAGTGTAGCAGGCATGCAGGGACTGTAGCAGGAAGGCAGGGAGTGGGGATTCCCCTTCCAAACACTAACCCCTTCCCCTGTCCTCCTCCCTATCTTCCAGATGCCAGCAACTCTCTTCAATAAAGGTAAGTAAATGTTATTTTAAATGTTTAATTATAAATTTATTACACTACTATATACAGTACGTTTGATGGTCCAAATCACTTTATGTAGTTTATTTTTAAATGCTTTTGTAAGTGTATTTGGTCTAAAGACTAGTCTATTTTAAAATTTCTTAGGAGATAAATTGTTTGGTAATGGCACTTGAACAGCATTCTGGAATGAAATATTAAACGTCCTGTATTTATAATTGTTTTGTGACGTAAAAGTATAGTTAATCTTTACAAAATTAATTTTTTGTGAATATTTTTGGATGTCTGGAACGGATTAATTGTATTTACATTATTTCTTATGGGAAATAAGGTTTTGAGTTACGAATTTTTCGTGTTGAGGTCTAGCTCCTGGAACGGATTAAGACCGTTAGTTGAGGGACCACTGTATCATATTTCTGTGTTATTAATATTGTTTATTATATCATATTAGATGAATTGTGATTGATAAATAAGCTGTAGAGCTGATATTAGTGTCAAATTGAAGCATTTTGTCCTGCCTCCAAACAATAAACTCGCCTCCCTCTCTCCTCCTCTCTGTCTTCCATACATTAACAAGAGTTGCCAGTAAAGGTAAGTGTGATGTTAAATGTTCATTTATACATGTTATTAGTGCTTTATATTTATTTGTCATTCTTTTCTGTATGCAAATTTATATTTAATCTCTAAAAAATAATTTTTTGTTAATACTCTTGGGTGTCTGAAACAAATTAATTGAATTTACATTATTTCTTATGGGGAAAATGGTTTTAGTTTTTGCCGATTTCAGTTTTAGCTGATCCCTCTGGAACGGATTAAACACAAAAACCGAGGGTCCACTGTATTGGGGAAATTAATCTTCTTTGACAGTTTTATACGTAGTTGTAAATTTTTAGAGTCACTGCTGTGTGTCTCATTGTGTGCTAATGCCCATGAAAAAATTATGTACCCTGCATATTTTTGTATTTTTTGTGCACCTTTCTTTATTCACTATCTTATTTCACTTGACCATTTCCAGTTATGGTTTGATTTCATATTTTCCAATTCTGGATTACCTTGCATATCATCTCCATATTTTGGGGAAAAGATTTAATCCATTATCTGACTCCTTGACTGTCCACAGGTTCTGCTGACAATGGGTAATAAGTGAATCACTGTATGTGTGCAGTATATAAAAACAGTAATATATCTTTGCTAACGGGAGTGAGTGGGTTATACAACAATAGTATTTAGTGAGAGAAAGAATTGGTCTACACTTTCATCACCTCCAAATATACATTTTAATGAATATTGCTTTCCCAGTGTTCTTGTATCTTTCTGGTTTAATTTTTCCACACATCTTTGTTCCACAGTGCAAGAAAATTGTTTCACCATGTATTACTGAATCATTATACAGTGGTCCCTTGGTTTTCGATCATCTCCAAACTCGAACATTTATGTAAGTGTATTTTTGTAAGTGCTTTTGCAAGTGTATTTTTGGGGGTCTGAAATACTAACCTACGTGACATTATTTCTTAAGGAAGTAAATTCGTTCGGTAATGGCACTTGAGCAGCATTCTGGAAAGAATTTTCGGCGAAAACCGAGGGTCCACTGTATTGCATTTTGTGTCACATACAGCATGTAAATATTGTACCCCACAACCAACCTACAAGTTGAAAATGAGACCTAAAGGATGATTTAGTCAGTTTTGGATCATTATAAAGTTGCGGACAGAACAAAACATCGTTCATTTTCATTTCTAATTTGAGTGTTGGTTGTAGATTGTTCCAGCCACAGTACTGCGACTTTTATTCTTTTTAAATTCTATTTCAAGAGCTTCTTAACACTTTATAGGAATTTTAAATGTCTGGAGAAGGTTCTTAATAATATCATTAGAAAACAATGGTAAATTTTTCATAAATGCACTATCACTTTATATTGAGTCATTATTTTTCCAAGTTTTTGACTTGGCAGATATATTGATCCATGCCACAAGTATGCTTGTATGTCTTTTTTGCCCTTAATAACCAATGAAAACTTGATCCAATTGTTTACACAGTGCCTGGATTAAGGACTCCAAACCAGTTCTGTAAGTTTTAAATGCATAAGGTCTATGCTCGAGGTCACTGTCATGTTCAAGATCAAAAGATTACCACATGTGTAGGTCTGTAGTTATTTTATTTATATATTGTATATGTTTATATAATCATGGTCTATGAATTTTAAGCTTACCTTTGTTCATTCAACTCTTTTCAACAGTGCTCAGCTGACCAGGTGTTGGCTGTGGACTTTTCTCCTGTTGACCGCAGCACTATTATCACTTGTGGAAAGAACCACATTTCCTTTTGGAGTTATGAAAGTGGTATGCTGGCCAAACGTCTGGGGATCTTTGAGAACCGTGAGCGTCCCAAATATGTTACTTCCATATCCTTCACAGATGCTGGCAATGTCATTTCTGGTGACTCAAATGGGAATCTTCTGATTTGGCAAAGAGGTTGGATACATGTTCACTATTTCTTATTATGTTTTATATTTTTTTTCTTTACACTTAGTTCATGTTTATCTTACATTATCATTTATAAGTAGAACATCTAAACATGTTATAAGATATAGAAAGGATGGAGCAAAATAGAATGACTTCGAGAGTGTATAAATCTGTAGTGGAGGGAAGGCGGGGTAGGGGTCGGCCAAGAAAAAGTTGGAGGGAGGGGGTAAAGGAGGTTTTGTGTGGGAGGGGCTTGGACTTCCAGCAAGCATGTGTGAGCGTGTTAGATAGGAGCGAATGGAGACAAATGGTTTTTAGGACTTGACGTGCTGTTGGAGTGTAGGCAAGGTAATATTTATGAAGGGTTTCAGGGAAACCGGCAGGCCGGACTTGATTCCTGGTGATGGGAAGTACAGTGCCGGCACTCTGAAGGAGGGGTGTTAATGTTGCAGTTTTGTAGCTGTAGTGTAAGCACGCCTCTGGCAAAACAGTGATGGAGTGAATGATGATGAAAGTTTTTCTTTGTCGGACCACCCTGCCTTGGTGGGAAACGGCCGATGTGTTAATAATAAAAATAAAAATAAGTATTAATTTTTAGAAGTTTAAAATAAGTTGCTCTGCTTTTCTGTATTACCTGTATTTATTTGTTTACTTCCATAATAGGGAAGTGTATATAGATTGTGAGAGATGGAATCAAAGGTCCACATATGTGAGGTGTGGGGAATAAGTTCAGTGATAGCGTGAAATTGAATTATCTAGGTTTGAAGATCATATTATTATATAACTGCCTGGAGAATTGATTTTTGTGACTACTCTACTGAAGATAAATTATCAATATGAACAAAGCATTAGATATATAGATTGGAGAAATAATTTTTGAGTATTGTAACGTTTCTTCATGAATTTTATTGTTTCATCATACAGGTGGCAATACAGTTTACAAGATGGTACGTGGGGCCCATGATGGACCAGTGTTTTCCATCTTGGTACAGAAGGATGGAGCCATTATCACAGGGGGAAAGGATGGCCAAATTGTAGAGTGGGATAGGGACTTGGAGCGCACAGGCAATACGATTGAGGTAAGTTTTAGGCAAGTTCATAAGGAAACTAAATAATGACCTGTATTTTGGGTGTACAATTGGGCAGGGAGGTATGACATCTTTTAGGAGTGAGGAGAAGCCAGATATGACTGGAGAGGAGGTACATGAGGCAGTTGGTAGAATGAAAGGGAGTAAAACAGCTGGGATAGATGGGATTAAACCATTAATGTTAAAAGCAGGTGGAAATATAGTTTTTGATTGGATGGTACATTTGTTCAGTATATGAGGGGGGGAAAAGGTACCTTGGGATTTGCAGAGAGCATGCATAGTTCCTTTGTAGTATAAAAATGAAGGGGATAAATGAGAGGGAAAGAATTATAAGGGAATAAGCCTTTTGAGTATACTGGGTAAAGTGTATGGTAGTTTTTATTGGAAAAATACAGATAAGACAGTGAGTAGTTTTACAGAGGAATAAGGAAGCTTTAGGATGTGTAGGGGATGTGTAGACTAAGTGTTTGCATTGAAGCACATATGTCCAGAACAATACTTGGATAAAGATAAGGAACTTTTCATTGCATTTATGGATTTAGAAAAGGCATATGATAGGATAAATAGGGAAACAGTGTGGCAGATGTTGCAAATGTATAAAATGGGTGGTTGGTTTCTTAAAGCAATAACAAGCTTTTTCTAGGTAGTAGGTTGGTAGACAGCAACCGCCCAGGGAGGTACTACCGTCCTGCCAAGTGAGTGTAAAATGAAAGCCTGTAATTGTTTTACATGATGGTAGGATTGCTGGTGTCTTTTTTTCTGTCTCAAACATGCAAAATTTCAGGTACATCTTGCTACTTACACTTAGAACACACTACACATTCATATACAAGCATATATATACACACCCCTCTGGGTTTTCTTCTAATTTCTTACTAGTTCTTGTTCTTATTTCCTCTTATCTCCATGGGTAAGTGGAATAGAATTCTTCCTCTGTAAGCCATGCGTGTCGTAAGAGGCGACTAAAATGCCGGGAGCAAGGGGCTAGTAACCCCTTCTCCTGTATATATTGCTAAATGTAAAAGGAGAAACTTTCGTTTTTCCTTTTGGGCCACCCTGCCTCGGTGGGAAATGGCCGGCGTGTTGAAAGAAGAAGAAAGAACAAGCTTTTATGTGGATAGCGAGATTAAAGGAATTATTTTCCAGTAAAAGTAGGCTTTAGACAGTGATGTGTGATGTCACCATGGTTGTTGAACATATTTATGAATGGGGGTGTTGGGAATTGGTGTGGGATTGAAAGATGGTGAATCTGTTAGTTAAAAGAACACAAGTGCAACTAATGTGACATTTTATTGTGGCAATGTTAAGCTCTACAGGAGCTTTGTCAAGCTGTTACAAACAATACAGTGACACAGAGGGTATATATAGGCTTAAAATGAGGTGTAAGGCATAAACTTTGTAGAAATAGTAGTAGATGTAATAGTGGTAGTAGTGGTAGTAATAGTCAACTTGCACATGAGTTAAAAAGGTTATTAGAGCTTATTGCTTGGGTAACACTAAAATGGGCTGAGCAAATATTTGAGAAGGCCTGTTTCAGTGTTCCTCCTCTGTTATGTTCTTATGTAGTATCAGCAGCAGCAACTATATGATGGCAGGGTTTATTGTTTTAGGGAGGATTCTTGCTGATACTTCAGAGATGATGAAGCTGCCTTTATTTTGCTTAGTTGTGTTAGAAATAGCGATTAATGATGATTCAAGGCATTTACGTCTATGGAAATTAGGTTCTTCTATCACTAGTCAGGCGTCGTTGAATTTCATGAGGTGATTGGTGGAATCTGGTGTTGTACGCAGGCATTGTTCAAGTTATCATTTCTACATGCATTAATATGTTCATTGAGACGTGTTTTGAGGTTTCTTGCTGTTTCACCTACATATATCCTGTTGCAGTCTCCACAGGGCATAATGTAAACCCCTGCATTGACTTGTTCATGGTGCTTTGATTTTGTCCTGGTCAGATCCTCTATGGAAGTGCTGATTGCAATGGTGACTCTAGTGTTAGCTTGCATGAGTATTTTAGAAACATTCAGTGCAACCTGTCTGTTGGGAAGGATTATAACTTTGTTAGGAGTAGTGTTGGTGCGTGGAGAATTAATGATCTGAAGAGCTCTTGTCTTTCATTCTTTAATGAAAAGAGAAGGAAAATGTAGATCAGTGAAGGTTTGGTGTATGTACGTACACTTCTCATCAAGAAACTCTGGACTACAAATTAGGTATGCTTTTAGGAGAAAATCCAATGATGATGCCTCTTTTGGTCTTAGTATCTTGACTGGAATAGAAGTGTGTGAGATCATTTTTATTTGTAGGTTTACGGTAAACTTGAAACCTTTGAGTGTTATCTACTTTGTGAATGAGGATGTCTAGAAAAGGTAGCTTGTCATTGGACTCTTCTTTGAGTGTAAACTGGATAGCCGGTTCAACTGCATTGAACCTTGCCTGAAGATTTCACACATCAAAACGTTTGGGAGTTATTATGAGGATGTTGCCAGGAGGGAAAAAAGACTGGCAAGAAATGACAGCAATTTTGCACCAACTGAAAACACTTCTGGAGCAGAGGCACAGTCATTGGCCTCCACTCCAGAACAACAGATATTAGAGCCAGCAAATAAAACCTCCCTAAATTCCACCAGTATAACGACATTTGTCTTTGCAAACATACAGGGTCTAAAGCCGTCAACAAACAGCAAAATCCCCTACATCAAGGGACTGCTCACAGAGTCAAATGCAATGTTGCAGCATTCACAGAGACCCACACAAAGGATCATTTTGACAACGAAATATGGATCCCATGTTATAACCTATTCAGATGCGACAGACTAAACAGGCAACAAGGGGGGTTGGCCTGTATGTCAGAGAGTTGCTCATTTGCTCAGAACTACTAAACACCTCAAATGATGTATACAGTGGTACCCTGAGTTTCGTACTGCTCCCAGATTGAACAATTATGTAAGTGTATTATTGTAAGTGTATTTTTGGGGGTCTGAAACGGACTAATCTAATTTACATTATTTCTTATGGGAACAGATTAATTCGGTAACGGCACTCGAACAGTCTTTGGGAATGAATAAAGTATGAAACTTGGGGTACCACTGTAGTTGAAGGTTTGGCGGTAAAGACTGAAAACGAAAACCTTGTCATTGTGGTTGTGTACAAGCCTCCAGATGCAACTTCCCAGCATTTCCGGGAGCAGCTTGTGAAAATTGACCACTGTCTGGAAAATCTCCCAACTCCTGCCCCAAACATCTTGCTACTAGGAGATTTCAACTAAAAACACCTAAAATGGAGGAGTGTAGCAAATAATATTTTAGCAGAGATCACCCCAGGAGGCAGCTCAGATGAAAATTCACACACACATGAGCTATTAAATCTTTGCACCAAATTCACCTTAAACCAGCAAATATTAGAGCGTACAAGACTAGAAAATACACTGGACCTCATTTTCACTAACAACGACGATCTGATACGTAATATAACCGTATCAAAGACAATACACTCAGATCACAACATAATAGAGGTACAGAGGATCTCGCCTTCAAAGACCATAACAATGTATCTACTGCATCTGCTAGGAAAATGATATGGATAATGAGAACCTTCAAAACTAGGGACGCCAAGCCCATGATGATTCTCTTCAAATCGCTTGTTCTCTCTAGGCTGGAATATTGCTGTACACTAACTGCCCCCTTCAAGGCTGGCAACATTGCTGACCTGGAGAGTGTACAAAGAACTTTCACAGCACACAAGTACAATAAGGCACCTAAATTACTGGGAACGGTTGAAGGCCCTTGATCTGTATTCCCTGGAGCACAGGCGAGAGAGATTCATGATAATATACACTTGGAAAGTCCTAGAGGGATTAGTACCAAACTTGCACATGAAAATCACTCCATATGAAAGCAAAAGACTTGGTAGGAGATGCAACATTCCCCAATAAAAAGCAGGGGCGCCACGAGTACACTGAGAGGACACAATAAGTGTCCGGGGCCCAAGACTGTTCAACTGCCTCCCAGCATACATAAGGGGGATTACCAATAGACCCCTGGCAGTCTTAAAGAAGACACTGGACAGGCACCTTAAGTCAGTACCTGACCAACCGGGCTGTGGTTCGTACGTCAGTTTGTGTGTGACCAGCAGTAACAGCCTGGTTCATCAGATCCTGATCCACCACGAGGCCTGGTCTCAGACTGAGCTGCGGGGGCATTGACCCCCGAAACCCTCTCCAGGTAAACTCCTAGTATAACGTAACTAAGTGATGCTGGTGGGGATGATGTTGGTGTAGTGTTAATAGAATCTGTTGTTGAAAGAAAAGCAGTTTAAGTTAATGCGGAGTTCAATTAGGTCAACGAAATCTCCAGGAGGTAGAGAAAGATTAAGGTCCTGATTGACTTGACATCGTAGAACGTCAATGGCTTGTGTGGTGGGTACTTTAGTGAAGAGGGAAGTTACGTCTAAACTACAGCCTCTCCTCACTTAACAACAGAGTTTCGTTCCTAAGACCACATTGGTGAACGAATTCATCGCTAATGGTACAGTGGACCCTTGAAAATCGTCCCCCTTGAGTATCGTGAAATTTGAAAATCGTTAACTTTTTTCACCAAAATATTGGCTTGATTTTCGTGATTTGGCTTAAAAATCGGCGATTGTATGAAACACGTCCAAGCGGCCTCCCAGCCACCGCGGGCACCCAAACACCATTCAGAGTCAGTGTGCCATTGTTTACCAGCGAGTGACGATCACCTCACACGTTCATACGATACATTTCTTAATATTTCATTTGTTTTAGTGCTTTCAACTGCTAAACAAGCCACCATGGGCCCAAAGAAAGCTCCTAGTGCCAGCCCTTTGGTAAAGAAAGTGAGAAACACGATTGAAGTTAAGAAAGAGATCATAGAAAAATATGAAAGTGGAGTGCGTGTGGCGGAGCTCTCCAGGATGTATGGGAAGGCCCATTCAACCATCACTTCCATTGTGTTGAAGAAAAAGGAAATCAAGGAAGATGATGTTGTGAAAGGGGTGAATATGCTAACGAAAAAGAGATCGCAAATAATCGAAGAAGTTGAGAAGTTGTTGCTTTTGTGGATCAGACAAAAAGAGTTAGCAGGAGATAGTTTTATGCAGTCAATAATTTGAGAAAAGGCAAGGCAGCTGCATGACGATCTCATAAAGAAAAGTCCTGGAGCAAGTGCTGATCTAGGTGAATTCAAGGCCAGCAAAGGCTGGTTCGAAAATTTCAAGAAGCGAAGTGGCATACACAATGCTGTAAGGCATGGAGAGGCTGCAAGTTCTGACAAATGTGCGGCTGAAAAATTTGTACATGAATTCAAGGGGGTACATTGAGGCTAAACAATTCAAACCCCAACAAGTGTTCAATTGTGACGAAACAGGCCTCTTTTGGAAGAAAATGCCAAAGAGGACCTACATCACGAAGGAAGAAAATGCACTGTCAGGACACAAGCCTATGAAAGACAGGCTAACTCTCATGTTGTGTCGTAATGCTAGTGGGGATTTCAAAGTGAAGCCTTTACTGGTGTATCACTCTGAAAATCCCAGAGTGTTCAAGAAAAACAGTGTCATCAAGGCTAATTTCTGTGTGATGTGGAAGGCTAACAGTAAGGCATAGGTCACGAGGGAAATTTTCCTTGATTGGTTCAATGAAGTGTTTGGCCCCAGTGTGAAGAAATACCTCCTGGAAAATAAATTGCTACTTAAGTGCCTCCTGGTAATGGACAATGCTCCTTCTCATCCTCGAAACTTGGAAGAGCAAATGGTGAAGGATTTTAAGTTCATCAGAGTGAAGTTCTTGCCCCCTAATACCACTCCTCTCCTCCAGCCCATGGACTAGCAGATCATTTCAAACTTCAAAAACTGTACACCAAAGCAATGTTTCTAAGGTGCTTTGACATAACCTCAGACTCTGAATTGACCCTAAGAGAGCTCTGGAAAGATCACTTTAGTATCCTCCATTGCATACGCCTTATAGATAAGGCTTGGCAGGAAGTGACTTCCAGGACGATGAATTCTGCTTGGAGAAAATTGTGGCCAGATTGTGTCCTCGACAAAGATTTTGAAGGGTTTGAGGCTGACCCTGACATCCCTATGCCAGTTGTGGAAACTATTGTGGCATTGGGGATGTCCATGGGGTTGGAGATTAGTGGTGAGGATGTGAAAGAGTTGGTGGAGGACCACGATGAAGAGCTAATCACTACAGAGCTGCAAGAGCTTCATCTGCAACAGCAACAGACCACAGCTCAGGAAATTGCTTCAGAGGAGGAGGAAGGGAGAGGGAAGAAGTTGCTTTCTTCAGAGATTAAGGAGATGTGTGCAATGTGGACTAGGATGGAAAGATTTGTGGAGGAGCATCACCCTGACAAAGCTGTTGCAGGCTGTGTATGTGACATGTTCAATGACAATATCTTGTCACATTTTAGGGATATTTTAAAGAACCCCCCAGAAACAGACCTTTCTGGACAGTTATTTTGTGAGACAGGTCCAGTGACTCTCAACCTGGTCCTAGTGGCATTAAAAAACAAAGGGCAGTAACCCCGGAAAAGGACTTAGTACCTGAAGTGTTAATGGAAGGGGATTCCCCTTCCAAACACTAGCAACTCCTCCTTCCTCTTCCCTCTTCCCATCTTCCACACATGAACATTATTGTTTAATTCTTCATGTGTCATTGTTTTCTGTGTAATTAAATGTAGTATATTTAATGTGAAAAAAATTTCTTTTGTTAATACTTTTGGGTGTCTGGAACGGATTAATTTGATTTACATTATTTCTTATGGGGAAAATGGTTTTGAAAATCGTGAATTTTGAATTTCGCCAGACTCTCTGGAACGGATTAATCACGATTTTCAAGGGTCCACTGTAGTGGGTTTGTGTCAACCATCTTTGATATTATTTTAATGTCATCTTTGCACCATTTATAACATTTCTGGTATATTTTTAAATGTTTATACAGTAGTGTACTTTATATTGTAATAAACATAACACTGGTCTGCATTTGGAATGTTTTTATTTTTTATTTTTATTCATGGTTGCGATCTTACATATTCTTGGGCTGCTGATTGTAAATATCTAAACCATTTTGCTCTATCATGTAAGGATTTTGAATAAAATACAAATTAACCCTTTCAGGGTCCGTGCTGTAGTTTTACGGCTTTGAGTCAAGGGTCCAAACCGTAGTTCTACGCCATGAGCTCAGCTCACTCAGATAAGCTGTGAGCGGTAAATTTGGGCCCAGATATGAGAGAATAAATATACGTATGTGGTAAGTGTGCACCACATAAAACAAATCCTGCAGCACCCAGTGCATAATGAGAGAAAAAAACTGAGACCGTAATTTTCGATTCAAACAGCGACTTTGCAGTATTTTTTCGTATGCTTTTTATAGTTGTAGTACAGTGGACCCCCGAGTTTCGTAAAAACTTCACTCCTGAAGTCAGCTCAAGTGCCATTACCGAACGAATTTACTCCCTTAAGGAAAAATTTCACGTAGGTTAGTCTATTTCAGACCCCCAAAAATACACTTCCACAAGAACTTACAAAATTATACTTACATAATTGCACGATTTCCGGGGTATTCGTTAACCGAGGGTCCACTGTATTTGCATTTTCTTGGTATCATTCGATAGAATAAAAGATATATTACAGAAATAGAGATGATTTTGATTGGTTTTAGTACTGGAAATGGCTTGAAACTGATCTCAAAGTAGCGGAAATGTTAAATTTTTGCCAATGTTCAAGAGTAAACAAATGACCTCACACGTCTAATACGCGCCAGCTGGTGGGTCTAATATATGTTCACAAATGTGGTGATATTATTTATACAATTATTACAATATTGCATAACAGCAAATCTTCCATTTTTTGGTTTGAATAAAAATTCATTATGTGAATAAAAAATCAAAATGGAATTCATTTGTAAAGACTGAAAACGTAACTAATGAACAGAGGAAATGTTAGTTTAGTGCCAGGAATGCCTGCATTGTTTATTATGCACCCTATTTTGAAATTGGAATATCTTGAACTTTGTGTTAAATTGGCTAAATTACCAATTTCCAATCACTTTATTTTGTAGTTGAAACAGTTGACTGGGCGATTTCTTGTGCTCAATTGATAGAATAGAAATAATACTAGCAAAATAGCTAAGAATTTGGTTGACTGGAATAATGTAATTGGCCTAAAATGGGAGTCAAATTTGGCAAAATCGCTGATGCGTAAATATCGCTGACGCATCAAAATTCGCGAGAGCATAATTTCGTCAATTTTCCATCAAATTTCGTACTTTTTGTTTTATTACCTTCAGAAAAAGATTCTCTACCATTTCATAAGAAAAAATAACAAAAAATGTTTTTGGAAATTCTTGGACCCTGGCGCACACTTTGAAATTTGGCCACTGGACCCTGAAAGGGTTAATGATAATAAAAAATGTGAATTTTTAATAAATTGTTAGTTTATTAAAATTAGGCAAGTAATCATGAAAAAGCACATTCTGTTAGTTTTAAGAACATATGAATTCCAAATCAACATGAATCAAATCAAATTATTTTATTAAAAAAATATGCTCCTAATGGTTAGCCTACATATTGAATCAAAGGAAGGAGGACTTCTTTGATTTTCGCTTGTGCTGTGCATCGAGACCATTATGTTTCAATGACCAGCAGTTATCCGCCATCATGCTGACATTCCATTTGCCCTGGTATCGAGTTTCCATGGTGCAAATATCCTGATGGAACTGCTCTCCTTGTTCCTCACTGTAGTCCCCACAATTGTTGGAAAAATAGTCAAGATGTGAGCGCAAAAAGTGCATCTTCACACTTATTCTAGACCCAAGTTGTTGGAAACTTAAAATCAGGTCTTGGATAATTTTTTCATATTTGGAGGAGTGCCTGTTTCCCAGGAAGTTGTGGACAATCTGCTTGAATGAAAACCAGGCATTCACCTCGACACCTGCTAATGCTTCATCAAAATGCTTGTCCTTCATCAATTCCCAAATCTGGGGGCCAACAAAGATTCCTGCCTTTAGCTTGCCTTCACTTATAGTATGAGGAAACTTTGACTCCAGGTACTTGAAAGCAGTTTCATTCTTATTCAAGGCCTTCACAAAATTTTTCATAATCCCTAATTTGATGTGGAGTGGTGGCAGCAGAATTTTCTTGGGGTCAACTAGTATAACAATTTTCATGGTGTGATTTCCAGGTAAGAAGCTGGTTCTTGGTGGCCAGTCTTTTTGTTCATAGTGCTGGCTGTCTGCCCTACTATCCCAAAGACACAGAAAACAGGGATACTTGGTGTATCCATCTTGAAGACCTAGTAGGAGAGAAATAACTTTTAAATGACCACAGATGAGAAAATTGTGATTCTGGTACTTGATTGCGGATATTAGTGTCTTCATATTTGTGTAAGTTTCTGACATTTGGACACTGGCCAATTGGCACAGATGCAGCTGTGTTGCCATTGTAGAGAAGTACAGCCTTTAAACTTCTTTTAGAAGAATCAGTGAAGAGTCTCAATTCATCTGCTTTGTATGACATCCCCATGTGTTCAATAAGGCCAGAAATATTTGAACAGAAAACTAAAGATTCCTCTTTGTCAAAGAACTGAGTGAATTCTGCTTCACGATGACGGTACCAAACGAATGTTCCAGGAGCTAGAAGCCTGTGTTCCTTCAGTCTAGAGCCAAGTAACTGTGCACTTTCTCTTGGAAGGTTAAGGTCTCTCACCAAGTCGTTGAGCTCAACTTGGTTGAAGGGTTTGAGATTGTCATTTGTTGGTGGTTCATAGTCTGCTTCGATCTCCTTAGAATCACTGGTATCAGACTCTGATGATATTTGCCATGTCTCAGGTGGCAAAGGTACAGGAATATCTTCAGAGTGTGGAACAGGCCTTATTGCTGAAGGAATATTTGGGTATATTATGCGATCTTTAGTCTTCTTGTTGAATCCAGCTACTTTAGTCATACGAAAGAAGCAGTCATCATGGTGGTTCATCTGCTCCCGCCATACCATTGGTACTCCAAAGGGCATACATTTAAGCTTTCCAACTGACCACATTTGGAGCTTACTGATGCAACTCTTGCAAGCTTTGTGTGGTGCAAATGGTTTGTCCTGGTCTCCAAGTTTGCAGCCAAAACAAGCAAAGTAGCAGTGCTTCAATAAAGGAGTAATGTTGCTCCGGGAATCTGAAGGGGTGAATTGCCCTCAGACATAGCAAAAATATGTCTGGTGAATTTATTCAGCTTCTAGACATATTAATAATCTGAAAATAAAGAAAAATATATTAGATTTAACATTTAATTCAATATAAGGTACGCATTTTAATTGATAATATTCCACTTTCTCATTTACGTATGTTATACGAAAAGAGAAAAGTAACGTTTCCATATAACTTGACAACCTGATGTGATAGAGATGAATAAAAAACACAGTGAATCACTATTTTCCATATATATTCACAAAAAGATACCACAGAGTCAATAAAAAAATCATGTAGACCAGTGTAATAGAGGAAATCAGTTCTAATATACGTTATTTAGGTATGCATACTGGTCAGAGAGCCCATCGTAAGTCCAAGTTGTCGCTAAGTGAGGAGAGGCTATAGTTAGTTTCTTGTTTCGGATGGAGGGGTCTCTGATGCGGTTGAGAAGGTTGCCTGAATGCTTTAGATGAGCGGGGCTGATGGTCCCCAGAAGGTGGAAAAGATGTTTGGCAAGAACTCTGGCTAGTTTGTGTGGTTCTCTGCCTTATGTTTATGGGTCTTAGGTAAACCATACATGTGTGCTGGTTTAGGGTTGCTGGGTATCAAGTGCAGAAGTTTCTTCCCTTTACTAGCGCATTTGAGTATTTGTCTGGTTTTGTATAGGAAATCCTTGGTTAGTCTTTCCCGCTGTTATGTGCTGATGGATTCGTATGCAGACTGGTCGTTCAAAAGGTCCATCATTTTGGTGTTGTAGTCACTGGTATTGAGTATGACGACTCCACCTCCTTTGTCGGTGGTGGTGATGATAATATTTGAGTCATTAGCGAGGTCCTTAACCCTTTGACTGTTTTGGTCGTATATATACGTCTTACGATCCACTGTTTCGGACGTATATATACTAAAAAATTCTAGCGGCTTCAAATCAAGCGGGAGAAAGCTGGTAGGCCCACATTTGAGAGAATAGGTTTGTGTGGTCAGTGTGCGCTGTATAAAAAAAATCCTGCAGCACGCAGTGCATAATGAGAAAAAAAAACTCCGACCATGTTTTTGGATTAAAACACCGACTTTGAGGTGTATTTTCGTATAGTATTTATGGTTGTACTCTCTTTTTCATGGTCTCATTTGATAGAATGGAAAACATACTACAGAAATAGAGATGATTTTGATTAGTTTCATGATGAAAACTACCTTGAAATTGAGCTCAAAGTAGGGGAAATGTTCGATTTTTGCCAATGTTCAAGAGTAAACAAATCACGCCACACATCCAATACACATCAACTGGTGAGTCTAATATTCTTTCACAAGTGCACTGATATTATTTATACCATTTTTACAATAATGCAATAGTCTGCATAACGGTAAATCTTCTATTTCTTGTGTGAATAAAAAATAAAAATAAAAAGCAAGAGTAATATAAGAGGGGCCTAAAGACGTGACTAATGAACAGAGACAATCGTATTTTAGTGCCAGGAATGTCTGCATTGTTTATTCTGGACCCTATTTTGAAATTTACAACTCTTTTATTTTGCATGAAATTGGCCAAATTGCCAATTTTTGACAACTTTATTGGGTAGTTGAAATCGGTAAATTGGTGGTTTCTTGTGCTCAATCGATAGAACAAATGGAGTTCTAAAGAAATAGCTATGAGTTTGGTCGACTGGAACAATGGAATTGGCCGAAAATAGGGCTCAAAGTCGGCGAAATTGCTGATGCATGTACAGTGGACCCCCGAGTTTCGGTCATAATTCATTCCAGAAGGCTGCTCACGTGCCATTACCGAACGAATTTACTCCCTTAAGGAATAATGTCAAGTAGGTTAGTCCATTTCAGACCCCCAAAAATACACTTACAAAAGCACTTACAATATTACACTTACATAATTGTACGATTTCCGAGGTGACCGAAATTCGGGGGTCCACTGTATATCGCCGAGATCACTAACTTCGCAAGAGCGTAATTCCGTAAGTTTTCCATCAAATTTCATACTTTTGGTGTCATTACCATCGGGAAAAGATTCTTTATCGTGGTGGTGGTGTAACTATGGTAGTACCACCGAGACACCTCAGGATTAGGGGTTGCGACAGTCAAAGGGTTAAGGGTAGTGATATACCGTCTAGGAGGATTAGTAGAAGAAGGCCCACATAAAGCTGCAGTGAGAATGCTCTGTATATAACCCTTCTGGAAGTTACTGTCACTGTATCTGTGGTTTCTGGTGACTAAGTCCAGTTGATGGTTTGGTTTGCATAGGTTAGTGGTAAACTTGAGACCTAGACTCAGCGCTTGTTTCTCCTACTCAGTTAACCCTTTCACTGTCGGTCCCGTAATATTATGGCTTGCAAGCCAATGTCGGTCTCGTAATACTATGCCAAAATTCTAGTGGCTTCCAATCTTGCGGAAGAAAGCTGGTAGGCTTACATATGAGTGAATGGGTCTGAGTGGTCAGTGTGTGCAGTATAAAAAAAATCCTGCAGCACACAGTGCATAATGAGAAAAAAAAATTGTCCATGTTTTTTATTTAAAACAGCGACTATGCAGTGTATTTTCGTATGGTATTTTTGGTTGTATTCTCATTTTCTTGATCTCATTTGATAGAATTGAAGATATTTTACAGAAATAGAGATGATTTTGAATGGTTTATGGACTAAAAATACCTTGAAATTGAGCTCAAAGTAGCGGAAATGTTCGATTTTTGCCAATGTTCAAGAGTAAACAAATCACGTCACACGTCCAATACACGTCAACTGGTGGGTCTAATATGCTTTCACAAATGCGCTGATATTATTTATACCATTTTTACAATAATGCAGTAGTCTACATAGCAGTAAATCTTCTATTTTTTTGTGTGAATAAAAATTCAAAATGGAAAGCAAATGTAATATAAGAGGGGCTTGGAAACATGACTAATGAACAGAGAAAATGTTATTTTAGTGCTAGGAATGTTTTGAAATTGGCTTTCCTTGAATTGTGTATGAAATTGGCCAAATTACCAATTTCTGATCACTTTATTGGGTAGTTGAAATCGGTAAATGGGCGGTTTCTTGTACTCAGCCGATAGAACAAAAGTAGTTCTAGTGAAATAGCTATGAGTTTGGTCGCCTGGAACAATGGAATATGCCGAAAATAGGGCTCAAAGTGGGCGAAATCGCCGATGCGTAAATGTCACCGAGACTGTTAACTTCGCGAGAGCGTAATTCCGTAAATTTTCCATCAAATTTCATACTTTTGGTTTGATTACCATCGGGAAAAGATTCTCTATACGTTTATGAGCAGTGGTTTTAACGGTGAAAGGGTTAAGGTGCGTGACGATAGGTTTATCAAGGATTCTCATCCCATTTCCTTCCATCAACTGTTAGTTCAGAGGTACTGAAGTTTAATCTTCTGTTGGAGGTTGGCTGTGGTGTCTGTGCTAAGAATATGCTCAGCCGTGTGGTGGTCAATCTGCATATTGGTCTTCATATTCGTTGTGGTTTCAAAGGATTCCTTATCGATGAAGTTCTTTACCACATTCAGTTAAGTAAGCTTGGGTAGCTGGAGAGAAAGGGTGTCTGGAGTTGGAGAGTGTTATGCAGAAAGTGGGAGATCCTGGGGTTTAAGGCCTTGTCTAGGGGCAAAGGTAAAAGTTACACAAATATCATGTAAAAATGAGCCACCCAGGGCTACCCCAATCTAAACAGAAAGTGCTAAACCAGCATTCACTACTTCAATTGGTTTGGTTATTAGAGGGTTCAGGCAAAATTCCTCATTAGGAAAATATATACAGTGGTACCTCGACTTACGATATTTTTTCATTCCAGAATGCTGTTCAAGTGCCATTACCAAACGAATTTATCTCCTTAAGAAATGTTGTAAAATAGACTAGTCCTTTTAGACCCCCAAAATTACACTTACAAAAGCATTTAAAAAAATAAACTTACATAAAAGGGTGAGTTTGGGGACCATCGTAAGTCGAGGTACCACTGTATTTATTATGTCTAACAATATATTATACACACACTAGATGAACACACCCACATTTCTCTTAGCACAAACATCCAAATAAAGATACATCAGGAGCCGGCAGGCTGCGTTGTGAAAGCAAAACAAAACATTCATGTAAGTATGGGGTTGGTGCCCAGCAGATGCCATGCTGTCCCCTACTCTTCTTTCACCCCTTTCACCAGCCCTCACTCATCCCACAGAGCCCTGACCACATCAGAGCCCAGGTGAGCCTACTGGTAAGAACTAAAATAGCCTATGGCTTGAGTTGACTAAACAAAAGGAGTACAAAACTTAGCTTTAATACACTGCGTCTGGCCAGCATGTTCGTCACTCATGCCACTTTCCCCACGTGACTGCCCCACGCTCACTGATGCTATACACCCACCCTACACTTTGAAAATAAGTCACGACAGGACTTCCTTACATTTTACAGTTTAAGCTAATTTACAGTACCCACAGATGTATAACATTATTTACAAAATTATAGTTTACAATTATGACATAGTTTCTAAAATTGTCACACTTCACTATACATCTTACAAAGCAATAATAATAATAATAATAATAATAATAATAATAATAATAATAGTTTATGTATCATTGTACCATGTCTAAATAAACTTTTATTATTATTATTATTATTATTATTATTATTATTATTATTATTATTATTATTATTATTATTATTACATGATACAAAGATGTACAAGGAGTTGTAGGAATGGGGTGTACATGCCAAAAGCTCCTTATATACAGAGCATTATGAGCAAACTTAAAATTAACTTACAATTAATTATTCTATAATAGACTAAATGGTAAAAATTATAGTAAACAATGCAGAAACCTGCATAACAGTTGTGTAGGAGTAAACTTAAGAATCACCTTCTTGGCCAGGCAGTCTTGTAGGAAGTTGTGTCTGTTGTGAAAGCTGTGAGAACGCAGGAGGATGTCCATATAATGTCTACATGAAATGTTCATTGTGTTGTGGTGTCCGACAGATTGTATTAATGTTGGTAGAATTACTGGTAGTAGGTTGGTAGTCAGCAACCACCCAGGGAGGTACTACCGTCCTGCCAAGTGAGTGTAAAACGAAAGCCTGTATTTGTTTTACATGATGGTAGGATTGCTGGTGTCTTTTTTCTGTCTCATAAACATGCAAGATTTCAGGTACGTCTTGCTACTTCTACTTACATTTAGGTCACGCTACGCAAACATGTACACGTTTATGTATACACACTCATCTGAGTTTTCTTTGATTTTATCTTAATAGTTCTTGTTCTTATTGCTTTTCCTTTCATATCCATGGGGAAATGGAATAAGAATCTTTCCTCCGTAAGCCATGCGTGTTGTAAAAGTCAACTAAAATGCCGGGAACAATGGGCTAGTAACCCCTTTTCCTCTATAGCTTACTAAAAAGAAAAAGAAGAAAACCGTCAAAGTGGGATGTTTGAATGTGCGTGGATGTTGTGCGAATGATAAGAAAGAGATGATTGTAGATGTTATGAATGAAAAGAAGCTGGATGTCCTGGCTTTAAGTGAGACAAAGCTGAAGGGGGTAGGAGAGTTTCAGTGGGGAGAAATAAATGGGATTAGGTCAGGGGTTTCAAATAGAGTTAGAGCTAAAGAAGGAGTGGCAATAATGTTGAATAATCAGTTCTGGCAGGTAAAGAGGGAATATAAATGTATAAATTCAAGGATTATGTGGAGTAAAATAAAGGTTGGATGTGAAAAGTGGGTTATAGTAAGTGTTTATGCACCTGGAGAAGAGAGAAGTGTAGAGGAGAGAGAGAGATTTTGGGAAATGTTGAGTGAGTGTGTGGGGAGTTTTGAACCAACTGAGAGAGTAATTGTGGTTAGGGATCTTAATGCTAAAGTGGGTAAAAATGTTGTGGAGGGAGTAGTAGGTAAATTTGGGGTGCCAGGGGTAAATGTAAATGGGGAACCATTAATTGAGCTATGTGTAGAAAGAGGTTTGGTAATAAGCAATACATATTTTATGAAAAAGAGGATAAATATACAAGGTATGATATAGCACGTAAGGAAAGTAGTTTGTTGGATTATGTATTGGTGGATAAAAGGTTGATGGGTAGGCTTCAGGATGTACATGTTTATAGAGGGGCAACGGATATATCGGATCATTATTTGGTTGTAGCTACAGTTAGAGTAAAAGGTAGATGGGACAAAAAGAAAATGGCAACAGCATGTAAGAGAGAGGTAAAAGTGTATAAACTAAGGGAGGAGGAAGTTAGGGTGAGATATAAGCAACTATTGGCAGAAAGGTGGGCTAGTGCAAGTATGAGTAGTGGGGGGTTGAAGAGAGTTGGGATAGTTTTAAAAATGCAGTATTAGAATGTGGGGCAGAAGTTTGTGGCTATAGGAGGGTGGGTGCAGGAGGAAAGAGGAGTGAGTGGTGGAATGAAGAAGTAAAGGGTGTGATAAAAGAGAAAAAGGTAGCTTATGAGAGGTTTTTAGAAAACAGAAGTGTAAATAGAAGAGCAGAGTATATGGAGAGTAAAAGAAAGGTGAAGAGAGTGGTGAAAGAGTGCAAAAGAAAAGCGGATGAAAGAATGGGAGAGGCTCTGTCAAGAAATTTTGCTGAAAACAAGAAAAAATTTTGGAGTGAGATAAACAAGGTAAGAAAGCCTAGGGAACAAATGGATTTGTCAGTTAAAAACAGAGTAGGGGAGTTAGTAGATGGGGAGCTGGAGGTATTGGGTAGATGGCGGGAATATTTTGAGGAACTTTTAAATGTCGATGAAAAAAGGGAGGCGGTAATTTCATGTACTGGCCAGGGAGGTACAACATCGTTTAGGAGTGAAGAAGAGCAGGATGTGAGTGTGGGGAAGGTGCGTGAGTAATTACGTAGAATGAAAGGGGGTAAAGCAGCTGGAACTGATGGGATCATGACAGAAATGTTAAAAGCAGGGGGGGATATAGTGCTAGAGTGGTTGGTATTTTTGTTTAATAAATGTATGATTTCGTGTATAGGGCAATGAGGAATAACATCTTGTAGGAGTGCGGAAGAGCCAGTTGTGAGTGTGGGGGAAGTTTGTGAGGCAGTGGGTAGAATGAAAGGGGGTAAGGCAGCTGGGATTGATGGCATAAAGGTAGAAATGTTAAAAGCAGGCGGAGATATAGTTTTGGAGTGGTTGGTGCTATTATTTAATACATGTATGGAAGAGGGTAATGTACCTAGGGACTGGCAGAGAGCATGTATTGTTCCTTTGTATAAAGGCAAAGGGGACAAAAGAGAGTGCAAAAATTATAGGGGAATAAGTCTGTTGAGTATACTAGGTAAAGTGTATGGTAGAGTTATTATTGAAAGAATTAAGAGTAAGACGGAGAGCAGAATAGCAGATGAACAAGGTGGCTTTAGGAAAGGTAGGGGGTGTGTAGACCAAGTGTTTGCAGTAAAACATATAGGTGAACAGTATTTGGATAAGGGTAAAGAGGTTTTTGTGGCATTTATGGATTTGGAAAAGGCGTATGATAGGGTGGATAGGGGGGCAATGTGGCAGATGTTGCAGGTGTATGGAATAGGAAGTAGGTTACTGAAAGCAGTGAAGAGCTTTTATGAGGATAGTGAGGCTCAGGTTAGAGTGTGTAGGAGAGAGGGAGATTATTTCTCGGTAAAAGTAGGCCTTAGACAGGGATGTGTGATGTCACCGTGGTTGTTCAATATATTTATAGATGGGGTTGTAAGAGAAGTGAATGCGAGGGTCTTGGCAAGAGGTGTGGGGTTAAAAGACAAAGAATCAAATACAAAGTGGGAGTTGTCACAGTTGCTTTTTGCTGATGACGCTGTGCTTTTTGGAGATTCTGAAGAGAAGTTGCAGAGGTTGGTGGATGAATTTGGTAAGGGGTGCCAGGTGTAAATGATAATGGGAGCCCTTTGATTGAACTTTGTATAGAAAGGGGTTTAGTTATAGGTAATACATATTTTAAGAAAAAGAGGATAAATAAGTATACAAGATATGATGTAGGGCGTAATGATAGTAGTTTGTTGGACTATGTATTGGTAGATAAAAGACTGTTGAGTAGACTTCAGGATGTACATGTTTATAGAGGGGCCACAGATATATCAGATCACTTTTTAGTTATAGCTACAGTGGGAGTAAAAGGTAGATGGGATACAAGGAAAATAGAATCAGTAAGTAAGAGAGAGGTGAAGGTTTATAAACTAAAAGAGGAGGCAGTTAGGGTAAGATATAAACAACTATTGGAGGATAGATGGGCTAGTGAGAGTGTAGGCAATGGGGTTGAAAATGTATGGGATAGATTTAAAAATGTAGTGTTAGAGTGTTCAGCAGAAGTTTGTGGTTACAGGCGAGTGGGTGCAGGAGGGAAGAGGAGCGATTGGTGGAATGATGATGTAAAGAGAGTAGTAAGGGAGAAAAAGTTAGCATATGAGAGGTTTTTACAAAGTAGAAGTGATGCAAGGAGGGAAGAGTACGTATATGGAGAGAAAAAGAGAGGTTAAAAGAGTGGTGAAGTAATGTAAAAAGAGAGCAGATGAGAGAGTGGGTGAGATGTTATCAGCAAATTTTGTTGAAAATAAGAAAAAGTTTTGGAATGAGATTAATAAGTTGAGGAAGCCTAGAGAACAAATGGATTTGACAGTTAAAAATAGGAGAGGAGAGTTATTAAATGGAGAGTTAGAGGTATCGGGAAGATGGAGAGAATATTATGAGGAGTTGTTAAATGTTGATGAAGACAGGGAAGCTGTGATTTCGTGTGTAGGGCAAGGAGGAATAACATCTTGTAGGAGTGTGGAAGAGCCAGTTGTGAGTGTAGGGGAAGTTCGTGAGGCAGTGGGTAGAATGAAAGGGTAAGGCAGCTGGGATTGATGGGATAAAGATAGAAATGTTAAAGTAGGTGGGGATATAGTTTTGGAGTGGTTGGTGCTATTATTTAATAAATGTATGGAAGAGGGTAAGGTACCTAGGGATTGGCAGAGAGCGTGTATTGTTCCTTTGTATAAAGGCAAAGGGGACAAAAGAGAGTGCAAAAATTATAGGGGAATAAGTCTGTTGAGTGTACAGTGGACCCTCGGTTAACGAATACCCCGGAAATCGTGCAATTATGTAAGTATAATTTTGTAAGTTCTTGTGGAAGTGTATTTTTGGGGGTCTGAAATAGACTAACCTACGTGAAATTTTTCCTTAAGGGAGTAAATTCGTTCGGTAATGGCACTTGAGCAGACTTCAGGAGTGAAGTTTTTATGAAACTCGGGGGTCCACTGTACCTGGTAAAGTGTATGGTAGAGTTATTATTGAAAGAATTAAGAGTAAGACAGAAAGTAGGATAGCAGATGAACAAGGGGGCTTTAGGAAAGGTAGGGGGTGTGTAGACCAAGTGTTTACAGTGAAACATATAGGTGAACAGTATTTGGATAAGGGTGAAGATGTTTTTGTGGCATTTATGGATTTGGAAAAGGCGTATGATAGGGTAGATAGGGGGGCAATGTGGCAGATGTTGCAGGTGTATGGAATAGGAGGAAGGTTACTGAAAGCAGTAAAGAGTTTTTATGAGGATAGTGAGGCTCAGGTTAGAGTGTGTAGGAGGGAAGGGGACTGTTTCCCAGTAAAAGTGGGCCTTAGACAAGGATGTGTGATGTCACCGTGGTTGTTCAATATATTTATAGATGGGGTTGTAAGAGAAGTGAATGCGAGGGTCTTGGCAAGAGGTGTTGGGCTAAAAGATAAAGAAGCAATTACAAAGTGGGAGTTGTCACAGTTGCTTTTTGCTGATGACACTGTGCTTTTGGGAGATTCTGAAGAGAAGTTGCAGAGGTTGGTGGATGAATTTGGTAGGGTGTGTAAAAGAAGAAAATTGAAAGTGAATATAGGAAAGAGTAAGGTGATGAGGATAACAAAAAGAAAAGGTGACGAAAGATTGGATATCAGATTGGAGGGAGAGAGTATGGAGGAGGTGAATGTATTCAGATATTTGGGAGTGGACATGTCGGCGGATGGGTCTATGAAGGATGAGGTGAATCATAGAATTGATGAGGGAAAAGGGTGAGTGGAGCACTTCGAGTCTGTGGAGACAAAGAACCTTGTCCATGGAAGTAAAGAGGGAATGTATGAGAGTATAGTTATACCAACGCTCTTATATGGGTGTGAAGCATGGGTGATGAATGTTGCAACGAGGAGAAAGCTGGAGGCAGTGGAAATGTCATGTCTGAGGTCAATGTGTGGTGTGAATATAATGCAGAGAATTCGGAGTTTGGAAATTAGGAGGAGGTGCGGATTACCAAAACGATTGTCCAGAGAGCTGAGGAGGGTTGTTGAGGTGGTTTGGACATGTAGAGAGAATGGAACAGACAGAGTGACTTCGAGAGTGTATAAATCTGTAGTGGAGGGAAGGCGGGGTAGGGGTCGGCCTAGGAAAGGGTGGAGGGAGGGGTAAAGGAAGTTTTGTGTGCGAGGGCTTGGACTTCCAGCAAGCATGTGTGAGCGTATTTGATAGGAGTGAATGGAGGCATATGGTTTTTAATACTTGACGTGCTGTTGGAGTGTGAGCAAAGTAACATTTATGAAGGGATTCAGGGAAACCGGCAGGCCAGACTTGAGTTCTGGAGATGGGAAGTACAGTGCCGGCACTCTGAAGGAGGGGTGTAAATGTTGCAGTTTTATAACTGTAGTGTAAAGCACCCTTCTGGCAAGACAGTGATGGAGTGAATGATGATGAAAGTTTTTCTTTTTCGGGCCACCCTGCCTTGGTGGGAATCGGCCGATGTGTTAATAAAAAAAAAAAAAAATAAATTAATGAAGCACTGTTTAAGGTTCCTTAAAGTTTCTAAGGAAGTTAACACATTATTCTTAAACACTGAACTTTCAGTATTAGTGAAGTACAATAAGAAGATACTACAATGCACGATAAACACAAATACGGTTTCTGTAAGGCCGTCTTTTCAAAGATAATTCACTGGGGTATCACTCAGTAGAACAGTTCTGGCTAACACAGTAAAGACAATCAAAATCCAATGATCAAGTGGCTGCTTATTCCCACGTCCAGGCTAGATACAAGCCTCTAGCTTAATAGCGTGAGAATGGCTACAATATCCATAGTCAGAGAATAGGTGTCTCACTTGACTTAGCAGAGAGAGAGCACTCTATACAGTGGTCCCTCCGTTTTCGTGCTTAATCCGTTCCAGAGGGATCGACTAAAACTGAAATCAACGAAAACTGAAGCCATTTTCCCCATAAGAAATAATGTAAATTAAATTAATCCGTTTCAGACATCCAGGAGTATTAACAAAAAATATTTTTTTAGAGATTAAATATAGATTTACATACAGAAAAGAATAACAAATAAATATAAAGCACTAATAACATGTATAAATGAACATTTAACATCACACTTACTTTTATTGGCGACTCTTGTTGGTGTATGGAAGATGGAGAGGAGAGAGGGAGGCGAGTTTATTGTTGGGAGGCAGGACAAAATGCTTCAATTTGACACTAATATCAGCTCTATGGCTTATTTATCTATCACAATTCATCTAATATGACATAATAAACAATATAAATAACATAAAAACGTGATATACACTCTAGAATGAATAAAATATCTGTCTCATTACGAATGTAGTGGCGGGCATACTCGGTCCAGCTATGAAAACATCTTCCTATTCTTTCCTCCTTCAGACACATTAGTATAAGAGAAAACGGAGTTTGTAATGCTAACTGCATTAGATCACTTATTTCCAGTCGCTTCAAGGTGAACAGGAATCATTCCTGTCCAGGCTGGCTGGTAACAACAACAGCAGCAGCAGCAACAACAACTGGTTTGTTGACAAAACTACCGAAACTTCTACACTCTCATTCTCTCTCGTTTATTCATTTAATCTTGTTTACTCACCTCTCACTCTACATTAAGACTGACTCTCACCACCACTGCCTCTCACCACCACTGCCTCTCACCACCACTGCCTCTCACCACCACTGCGTCTCATCACCACTGTTTCACCACCACTGCCTCTCACCACCACTGCCTCTTTCCACCACTGCCTCTCACCACCACTGCCTCTCATCACCACTGTCTCACCACCACTGCCTCTCATCACCACTGCCTCTCACCACCACTGCCTCTCACCACCACTGCCTCTCACCACCACTGCCTCTCATCACCGCCTCTACCACCGCTTCTTTCCAGTCGCTTCAAGGTGTGAACAGGAATCATTCCTGTCCAGGCTGGCTGGTAACAACGGCAGCAGCAGCAACAACAACAACAACAACTGGTTTGTTGACAAAACTACCGAAACTTCTACACTCTCATTCTCTCTCGTTTATTCATTTAATCTTGTTTACTCACCTCTCACTCTACATTAAGACTGCCTCTTACCACCACTGCCTTTCATCACCACTGCCTCTAACACTGCCTCAACCAACAAACAAGCACCACTGCCTCTCATCACCACTGCCTCTCACCACCATTGCCTCTCATCACCACTGCCTCTCATCACCACTGCCTCTCATCACCACTGCCTCTCACCACCTCTGCCTCTCACCACCTCTGCCTCTCATCACCACTGCCTCTCACCACCACTGCCTCCCATCACCACTGCCTCTCATCACCACTGCCTCTCACCACCACTGCCTCTCACCACCACTGCCTCTCACCACTGTCTACCAGCTACGATTTCTTTCTTTAATTCTATAGTGTTCCTCACTTTCTTTACCAAAGGACTGACACTAGGAGCTATCTTTGGGCCCGTGGTGGCTTATTTAGCAGTCACATACAATAATCAAGGGCCAAAAACAATGGATTGTTAAGAAATGTTTTGTATGAACTCGCAGGATAATGTTCACTCAACCAGAAACAATGCTACACTGCCTGAGAATGTGCGTGGGAGGCGGGCTTGCGGGCTTTGTATGTGCGCTGGGCACTGGACAGGGTTCCGGACCAAGCACGAAATGGAGGGAATCACACGAAAACAGAGGTCAATTTTCCCTGAAAAAACTGCACGAAAACTGAAATACACGAAAACAGAGATACACGAAAACGGAGGGATGACTGTACTTTGCCCACTCGTAATAGTGGTGAAAGTGTTGAATGATGATGAAAGTATTTTCTTTTTGGGGATTTTCTTTCTTTTTGGGTCACCCTGCCTCGGTGGGAGACGGCCGACTTGTTGAAAAAAAAGAAAAAAAAAAAGAATTACTGACAATATGTTAGGTAAAAGGACACAAATGCAACTAATGTGACATTTTATTGTGGCAGCATTTCGTTGTCCAGGAGCTTTGTCAGGTCAATGGAGATTTCGTTGACCTGATTGAATTCTGCATTAATTTAAACTGCTTTTCTTTCAACAACAGACTCTATAAACAAACCTTTGGTATGGAAATGGGGTCCCCCATCAGCGTCGTCTTAGCTAACTTGTATCTGGGACACCTGGAAGCTGAACGCTACACCAACATCATCACCAGCGTCACTTGGTTACGTTATGTGGACGACATCCTCATAATAACTCCCAAATGTTTTGATGTGCATAATCTTCAGGCAAGGCTCAATGCAGTTGAACTGGCTATCCACTTTACATTCAAAGAGCCCAATGACAAGCTACCTTTTCTAGATGTTCTCATTCACAAAGTAGATAACACTCAAAGGTTTCAAGTTTCCTTTAAACCTACAAACAAAAATGATCTCACACTTTTATTCCAGTCAAGATACCAAGTCCAAAAGAGGCATCATTATCGGATTTTTCCTAAGAGCATACCGAATTTATAGTCCAGAGTTTCTTGATGAGGAATGTACATACATACACCAAACCTTCACTGATCTACATTTTCCTTCCTTTTTCATCAAAGACTGCAAGAAAAGAGCTCTTCATATCCTAACAAAGTATAATCCTTCCCAACAGCCAGGTTGCACTGAATGTTTCTAAAGTACTCATGCAAGCTAACACTAGAGTCACCATCACAACCAGCACTTCCATAAGGGATCTAACCAGGACAAAATTGAAGCACCAAGAACCAGTAAATGCAGGAGTTTACACTATACCCTGTGGAGACTGTAACAGGATATATATAGGTAAAACAGCAAGAAACCTCGAAACACATCCCAATGAACTCATTAATGTATGTAGGAATGATAACTTGAATAGCGCCTGCATACAACACTGGAATTCCGCCAAGCACCTCATGAAATTCAACAACGCCCAACTAGTGATTAACGAACCTAATTTCCATAGATGTAATTGCTATTTCTAGCACAAGCAAAATAAAGGCAGCTTCATCATCTCTGAAGTATTAGCAAGAATCCTCCTCAAAACAATAAACCCTGCCATCACATAGTTGCTGCTGCTGATACTACATAAGAACATAACAGAGGAGGAACACTGAAACCGGCCTTCTCAAATCCAACCCACTAACAAAAATATTTGCTCACTTCATTATAAGCTCCAATAACCTTTTTAGCTCATGTACAAGTCGACAATTACTATCACTACTGCCACTAGTATTACAACTACTACTACTTCTAGAATGATTATATTGTGCCTTACACCTCACTCTAAGCCTATATATACCCTCTGTGTCCATGTATTGTTTGCAAAGCTCCTGGATAGTGAAACGTTTCCACAGTAAAATGTCACATTAATTACACCTGTGTTCTTTTACCTAACATATTGTCTGTAATTCTACCAATATTAATGGTGAATCTGGTATGGAGTGGGAGTTGTCACAGTTGCTTTTTGCCAATGACACTGTTCTTTTTGGGAGTTTCTGAAGAGAAGTTGCAAAAGTTGGTGAAGAAATTTGGGAGGGTATGTAAAAGATGAAAATTAAAAGTGAACATAGGAAAGAGCAAGGTGATGAGAGTATCAAAAAATATAGGCATTAAGAGATTGGGCATCAGATTGAGGGTGGGAGTATACAAATACAAATATTTATTTCATTGGTAGTTTATATAGGTTTTGTTATTACAATCATAAATTGAAGTGCAAGGAGAGCCACTGACATGCCATGGCATTAGGGGCAGCTTACTCGAATGGCTTATAGACTATGAACATAATATTAGAGAAATTGAGTGAATTTGTTTTATTATTGTTCAAATTACAATATGATGATATTACATTGTAGGCGAATGTGTTTAGATATTTGGGAGTGAACTTGTCTGTGGCTGGTTCTATGAGAGATGAGATGAACCATAGGGAAAATGGTCATTGGTGCATTGAGGCATCTGTAGAGACAGAACTTTATCCATAGGGCAAAAAGGGAAATGTACCAGAGTACAGTGGACCCTCGGTTTTCGTTCACCTCCAAACTCGAACAATTATGTAAGTGTATTTTCGTAAATGCTTTTGTAAGTGTATTTTTGGGGGTCTGAAACGACTAATCTAATTTACATTTGTCTTTATGGGAACAAATTCGTTGGGTAACGGCACTCAAACAGTATTCTGGAAAGAATTTTCAACGAAAACCGAGGGTCCACTGTACTATAGTGATACCAGCACAGTTGTATGGATGTCAGGCATGGGTTTTGAGTAATGCAGTGGGAAAGAGGCTGTTGGCAGTAGAGATGTCATGTTTAAGGGCATTGTGCGATGTGAATATTATGCAGAGAATTTGGAGTGTGGAGTTAGGAGGCATGGAGCTACTAAAAGTATTATTCAGAGTGCTGAGGAGGGATTGTTGAGGTGGTTCAGACAGTTAGAGAGGATGGAGAAAAACAGAATGACTAGGCAGGTGTATAAATCCAGGGTGAAAGAAAGGAGGGAAAGAGGTTATCCAAGGAAAGGTTGGAGGAATTGAGTAAAGGAGGTTTTGAGCACTATGGGCTTAGATATCCAGTAGACTTGTGTGAGCGTGTTAGATAGGAGTAAGTAGAGACAAGTGGTTTTTATGATCTGATATGCTGTTGAAGCATGAGTGAGATAACATTTATGAAGAGATTCAGGGAAACTGGTTATCGTCTTGGAAGTGTGAAGTACAGTGACTGCATTCTGAAGGAGGGGTGGGGATGTTGCAGTTTGGTGGGTCATCTGAATTGCAATGTCAGTGTGCTTCTGGCAAGACAGTGATTGATTGAATGACTGAAAATGTTTTCTTCTTTGTCAGGTCACCCTACAATGGTGGGAAATGGCTGTAGTGTTTAAAAAATATTGAATATCTTAGAAAGACACTATATGCAGAACAAGATTGTTCTGCATAACTCTGTTGGTATTATGTCTCTATGTCTTGTGTGATAACTTACAGGCATTGAAATTGGTAGTACGTAACTCACAGTTCACCTTTGTATATTATTTTCAGATCCCAGAACAATATGGGTCACCTCGTGTAGTGACGTCAGGCCGGGGAACACAGCTGGTGGTGGGCACCACTCGCAACTGTGTTTTGGAAGGAACATTTACTTTCCCAATGCGGCCTGTTATGCAGGTAATTGAAAGCATTTATTTTACATTGGCAGTAATAGGAAAAATACTAATATTTTGTATTTTTTAAATAATTTAAAAATGCATTAAATCTGCATGCAGTATTGACAAGTTGATAAGACAAATGTGCAACATTAGGCATCTTTATTAATGAAACATTTCACCTTCACTGCAGGCTTAATTAGTCAAGAATACTGGGATGAATTAGTCAGTTAGACAGTAGATGAAGTGGAGTGGTAGTTAGAGGTAATTCCCTCAGCCTTTATGACAAAAGGCTGCAGTTAGAATGATAACAAACTCACACTCCAGACAACATACTCCACCAATATTCAAAAATCTAAACTTACTCACCATACAAGACATCCATACTTTTTACTGTGCCTATTACATACATAGAAAACACTATGCAAATATTAACCCACCACTCAAACTTCTCCTTACCAACTTTAACAGGACACATGACCATAACACTAGACACAGATCACTCCTCGATGTTCCCCGTGTCCATCTAACACTATGCAAAAACTCAATGCATATAAAAGGCCCGAAAATTTGGAATTCATTACCTGTGATTGCCAAAGAAACCCTGCCTGTACCTCAATTCAAAATGATGCTAAAAAACCACCTTCTCACCCAAACCTAAGTGCACAATATCAAACATTCCCAACAAAGTTGATTAATCACTTAAATGTAAAAACCTGTTATAAATAATGCATAATGAGCTAACTGTTTCTATAACATTAACAAATAAAATAATTCACTCTCTTGTACTCTGTGTAACTTATATAATGACCATATAAACTGTAATTGCAATACAACTATGTAATTGTTTTAATTTGTTTGATCTCTATTCAATTAATTGCATTGCTGCAATTAATAAATTATTATGTTCAACTTATATTCAAATTTTACAACTTAGATACACAATTATACTTATTTTGTAAATTATCAACCATAATTTTTTACCATGTATTCTACTGTTAATTAATCTTAAGAATGCCCCAATGCTCAGCATATTAGAGGATTTTGGCATGTACACCTCATTTATACCTAACTATGTAGTTCAACATTGTTTCATGTCTAAATAAATTATTATTATTATTATGATAGTCTAGTCTGTCATTATCTTCCACTAAGGTTGAGGTAATGTAATTCATTCCTGTATTCAGCTGATGAAGACTGCAGTGTAGGCTTCATCAATAAAAATGCTTAATATTGTACATATGTCTTACTCATCTGCATAAATGCTGTAGTTATTCCATTGTATCCTCTCTTTGTTGCTGCTCTTTCTAAAATAAAATTTTTGACTAGTAGAAATGTGTGAAAGCAGTGCTTTGATGATGGAATAGAGGTACTGTATTATACATAACTTGATTAATTAATACTTTTGGGTTCAGGTTGCTGGAATATTGAAATCTACTCCTCTACTTTATCATTTATTACTTTAAAGCTGTTACATCATTAAGTGTCACTTAAAACTGGGGTACATACCTATAGTGTTTGTCAGATATTTTTCTTAAAAGATTTTCATCTGTAACTTGAGAACATGTCATTCAGTCTGCGTAAAATTTTCATGACTGATGTACCATAACTAGAGCAAGGTTAAATTCTTAATGGGGTGTGCAGGTTTCATTTCGTTACTTTTTATAAAGCTATATGGAATTTGGATTTTTGTGCAATAATAATGTGAAGAGTTTCTGATCAGCTTTGAACTTTTGACACTGGTTAATCTTACTGAGAAAAACCTTTGGATTTTTATTGCCACATGTAGATGTTTAACATACAGTTGAGAATCCTTTACCTAAAATGCTTGGGACCAGAAGTGTTTCGGATTTTGGGATTTTTCGGATTTTGAAATGTTTGTATATTTGCATCTATAAAATGGAACAGCTTGGGGATGGGACCCAAGTCTAAACACAGACAGCATTGTACTGTACAGGTTTTGTACCAAAAAAAACGTGATCACTGCTTACAAAAAGAAGATACGGCATCAAAGACTTTTTTTTTTTCATATAAGTCTAGGTATATAGGTATAGGTAGTAGGTTGGTAGACAGCAACCGTTTGGGGAGGTACTACCGTCCTACCAAGTGAGTGTAAAAAGGAAGCCTGTATTTGTTTTACATGATGGTAGGATTGCTGGTGCTTTTTTTTTTCTAATAATAATAATAATAATAATTTTTATTTCATCGCAATTTTACATAGGGATTTACATAGAAGTGCAAGGAGAGCCACTGACATGCCAGGGCATAACGGGCAGCTTAATCTAAAAACTTATGGACTATGTACATAATATTTGATAGATTGATGGGAATTTGATTTGCTTAAACATTGGGCAGATTACAATATGATGATATTTCATTTGGCAAATTATAATATGGTGACACTACATTGCAGCAAGTGTTTAGTAAAAACTGAAATTATTTTTGGGAAAAATGACATTGAGTATTTTTTTAAAGTAATTTACAGAATGCATATTTAGTTTATGGTGAGTAGGTGGTAATATTACAATGCTATAATAGTACAGATTGAGATTATCTTATAGGAAAAAAATACTGAGCATTTTTGAAAGTAATATTATCGTACATAATAATAATAAAAATGGAATTATCTTATAGGAGAAATAACAATGAGTATTTTTTGAGTATGAGTATTTAGGTAAGGGTGAGTAGGTGGTTTTGAGTAGAGTCTTAAAATGATTCTCAGACAAGGTTATTTTTGTATTTTCTGGTAATGAGTTCCAGAATCTGGGGCCCTTCATGTGCATTGAATTTTTACATAGGTTGCTATGGATGGGGTACATCAAAATGTGATCTGTTTCTTTTGTTATGGTCATGGGTCCTATTAAGGTTGGTGAGGAGAATTTTGAGTGGAGGGTTTATATTAGAATGTAAGTTCTATGTATGTAGTAGGCACAATTATAAGTGTGAATGTTCTTTATGGTGAGTAGTTTTAGGCTTTTGAATATTGGTGGAGTATGCTGTCTAGGTGGGAATTTGTTATCATTCTGACTGCAGCCTTTGCTGGGTTATGAGTGGTCTAAGGTGATTTAATGTTGTAGATCCCCATGCACAGATTCCATAAGTGAGATAAGGGTAGATGAGTGAGTGGTGTAGTGCAAGGAGAGCTGGTTGAGGTACATAGTAGCATATCTTAGATAATATGCCTACTGTCTTTGAGATTTTCTTGGAAATTTGTTGTATATGTGTTTTTAATTTAAGGCTGCTGTCAATGTGTATACCTAGGAATTTTCCCTCTGTAAGTCTTGTGATGGGTGAACCGTTTAGTGTTATGTTTAGTGGAACATTTTTACCTCTGTTTCCAAACTGTATAAAGTAGGTCTTGTCAGTATTTAGAGTCAGTTTATTGATCGCGATCCATGTTGATATTTTCTGTAATTTGCATTAACAGTATTGGCCAGTATGACTGGATTAGGGTGAGAGAAAACATATGTTGTGTCATCTGCAAATAAAATGGGTTTGAGTAGTTGAGATGCATTAGGTAGGTCATTGATGTAAATGAGAAATAAGAGTGGACCCAGTACACTTCTTGAGGACTCGACTGTAATTTGTTGTGTTGAAGAGTTGCTCCATTAGTATACACATATTGGCTTCTGTTACTGAGGTAGGACTTTATGTAGTTGAGCAGGCCCTCTTATACCGTAGTGTGCTAGTTTTGTAAGCAGTAAATCATGATTGACTGTATCAAATGTTTTTGTAGATCAATGAAGATTCCCAGTGGAACTTTTCTTCTCAAGTGCGGTGTATATTAACTCTAGCATGTGTATAATGGCATCATTTGTCTCATAAACATGCAAGATTTCAGGCACGTCTTGCCACTTCTACTTAAACTTAGGTCATACTACACATACATGTACACATTTATGTTTGCACACTCATCTGAGTTTTTCTTTTTGATTTTATCTTAATAGTTCTTGTTCTTATTACTTTTCCTTTCATATCCATGTGGAAGTGGAATAAGAATCTTTCCTCCGTAAGCCATGCGTGTTGTAAAAGCCAACTAAAATGCCGGGAACAATGGGCTAGTAACCCCTTTTCCGTATAACTACTAAAAAGAAAAAGAAGAAAACCGTCAAAGTGGGATGTTTGAATGTGCGTGGTTGTTGTGCGAATGATAAGAAAGAGATGATTGTGTATGTTATGAATGAGAAGAAGCTGGATGTCCTGGCCTTAAGTGAAACAAAGCTGAAGGGTGGAGAGTTTCAGTGGGGAGAAATAAATGGGATTAGGTCAGGAGTTTCAAACAGAGTTAGAGCTAAAGAAGGAGTAGCATTAATGTTGAAGGATAAGTTATGGAAGGAAAAGAGAGAATATAAATGGATCAATTCAAGGATTATGTGGTGTAAAATAAGGGTTGGATGTGAAAAGTGGGTTATAGTAAGTGTTTATGCACCTGGAGAAGAGAGAAGTGTAGAGGAGAGAGAGAGATTTTGGGAAATGTTGAGTGAGTGTGTGGGAGTTTTGAACCAAGTGAGAGAGTACTTTGGTTGGGGATCTCAATGCTAAAGTGGGTAAAAATGTTGTGGAGGGAGTAGTAGGTAAATTTGGGGTGTCAGGGGTAAATGGAAATGGGGAGCCTTTAATTGAGCTATGTGTAGAAAAGAGATTTGGTAATAAGTAATACATATTTTATGAAAAAGAGGATAAATAAATATACAAGGTATGATATAGCACATAAGGAAAGTAGTTTGTTA